>JAOTBA010017413.1:0-10279 GCA_025629845.1 Erythroxylum squamatum
CAACAAATTTCCATTAAAAATCAAACACAAAGTCAAAAACCTACACCCAAAACAATCGGGTCTTCGGTGAGGGTCGGTCGTCGGGTCTTTCTTCGGTGGTCGTGTGGTGCGTCGACGACGAGGAGGACGGAGGAGCAGGCGGCAAGGAGCGGCGAGGAGCGGCGAGGAGGGAGGAGCAGATCTGAGGAACGACGAGCAGATCTGAGGAGGGAGGCGGAGGAGGGAGGACCAGATCTGAGGGAGGAGGGACGAGCAGATCCGACGACGGCAACACGAGATCCAACGACGGAGGAGCAGCGACGACGAGAGGGAGGAGCAGCGGGCCAGCGGCGACGAGAGGGAGGGTGGAGAGAAACCGAAGAAGAAGAGAAGGTCGGGGTCGGGGGGTCTGATTAGATTATTAGGTTTTAATTTTTTTTATTTGCAATTTAGTCCTTGAAGGTTTAATTTTTTGCGAAATGGTCCCCAGAATTTCAGTATTGACGGTACCGGCCGGTACCGACCGAAACCAACCGGTACCAACCGGAATCCAGACACGGTATTTCCAAACCCGTTCCAATTCTGGTTTTTATATCTATTAACTAGTTTTAATCCAGACCGGAACGGAATGGAATCCGTTTCATTGCTCACAACTGGTTTTTATATCTATTAACTAGTTTGAGCTCCATACAACTAGGAACAAGGATTATAAGTATAAATGGTCATAAGTGAGTTATAAAAAGAGTCTTTTACATACTAGAGAGCCTGAACGAGCTATTGAGAGAGTTACGTGTAACAAGGTCCTCTTTTACTATAGGAAAAAAAGATGTCTAAAATTTTCTTTTAACTGAAAAGAAGACTAATGAATAACGAGTTCCTCTTCAACGAAAAGAAATAGCTGAATTCTTAAATATAGCTTGGAAAGTGGAGGTATACCAAGCAACCATAAAAATGTGTACGCGGTCTCTTTTCCTTGTCTCTTTATTACATTTGTTCTTGATACGATTATCGTTACATTAATTTTTTATCACAACAAGAAAACAGCACAATTTGCAACTTTTAAAAAACGTCACAAACTTTCAAAAAACATCACAAATAACATTGCCAAATGTGGCGTAGGCAAAAAAAATTTGCGATGTTTCTCATAAAATGTCACAAAAAACACGAACATTTCGCAATATTTCTAAATATGTCACTAAAAGATTAGTCTTTCCATGACGTTTTTGAAAATGTCACGGAAAGTCACGTTTTCAAAAACGTCACGGAAAATTACATTCTACGATGTTTTTGGAAACGTCACGGAAAGTCACATTCTGCAACATTTTTAAGACGTCGCATAATGCTTTTTGTGACGTTTATACAAAAACGTCGCAGATAGGTGCATTATTTTTTAATTATAATTTTTTCATTTTTAAAAAATTATTTTAGTTTAATTTTTTAATTTTAATAATTATTTTTTAAAATACAAAATTTTGTAAATCTTATTTGTTTAATAACTATCCAATATTATTTATGAATTTTATTTATTTAATAATTCTTCAATTTTTTAGTATATCATTAATTTTATTAATTATTCATGTATTACAAGAATTTCATACCTGCAGACTATATTATTTAATTACAATTCGCAAACATGTCATAATACACTAATTAATACACTAACGAATATTATGTGTAGAACGTAAAAGTTTCAAGAGCTTTTTTTGCTGTTTAAATTCAATTCTTTGTTGTTCAACTTCGGTAGTTAGTCGATTCTGCATTTGTTCAACTTTTTTATTCAATTCATCGACTTGAGACTGTAACTCTTGATTAACCTTCTTCGACTCCTCTAGTTCATCTCGAAGTCTCTTTTTGGCCGAAGTCTCCCTTGTGGTCGAGGCCTAACTCCCATGCCAACAACGTAATCTGATCTAGTGCCCAAGACATTGTCACACACTTTATCCTCTGTCATCGGATGACCTTGTTCTATTGAATTTCCCAATTCCTTACATATTAATTCCTGAAAAATTAAGAATTAATTAGATACACAATCTCATTTAAGAAATATTTGTAAATGAACTATGTACTCACCCATTTTTCTCTATATTTGTGATAGGCTACAATCATCTGTCCAAATTGTTCCACCCGAATTAAGAACATAAAGCTCATTAAAGAGAGTGACAGGATACCTGAAAAAAATCTTCAGAATCAGAGAATATTCCTTAACAAAAAGAGTAAGAATATATAACAGGCTTACCATTCAGGAAGATTCTTGTCTTCAAGAATTGGTCTCTGCCAGGCTTCTACCTGGGCTTCCCAACGTTGATGCAATCTTTAAGAATTGTTGCAATCTTACAGACCCAAATCTGTCTAAATGGTATAGAGAGGTTTTCCCAAAAAAGATCTTGTCGTTTTGGAGCCATTTCTATCACCCACAACATAGGATTTGGTGTCTGAAGCATCCCTGTGGCAACAACAGCAGCATAGCAGGTTTTGAAGAAAACAAAAGCTGAAGGACACTCCTGAATCATAAGCAAGAGAAGTTCAAGAAAACAAGTAAAATTAATATCAATGTAGACTAGTAAAAAAAATGTAGGAAGCATTCAAGGGCCCATATTGAGAAGCAATTTCCAAACCAAACACAAGATAAGAAACAATATGAGAAAATGAAAAAAGAATGAATTTTATGAATCATAGATAACAATAAAAAACCAACGAACCATAATAAGTTTGTTTTCAAGATTTTTACATTATCTTGTGATGCCAAACTCAAATCAGTAAAGCTAACAGTACTGATAGCACTTCCAAATTCATTAGAAAGAACTTCGACAAAAGAAGTACTTCCTGCACACAAATAACGTGGCTTTGTATCCAACCCATCCATAGGAACAGTTTTAATTAAGGGACAAACTTTTGCAGCATCCCTCTGTAAGGAAAACAACGTACCAAAAATGTTAAAACAGAAATTGACATATGGTATATATGCAAAAAAACAGCATGGCATTGTTCAAGCAAGTTTAAATTAGGGGGATGGAAAAAGAAAGAGGCCCAAAATAGTTCAATTTACAATGTTAAGCACTCACTTACAATGTTAAGCACCTCATAATTTCTAGTCTACAGAGTCATTTAGGAAAATGTGTTCACACAGAAAACATCCATGAAGTAGCAGTTGTGTGGTTGGTACAATATATTGGCAAAAGTGGAAAACAAGTGAGTAATTTTAATAGCAGTAGACTCTATTTACTTGCATTTAACAACAGAAGCAAAAATGTTTTTCCAAATTGTTAGTTGAAATTAGGTCAGAAACTGCTATTAAATCATTTGAACATTATCATTGAAAACACAATAACAAACTTCAATCTAAGCCAATCCATAAGAAATCGTAGTATACAACAAAGTGTGAAAGGACTCACTTGATGCCGAGATCAATGTGCTCCTGAATACCAAACCCAAAGCTTCCAGTTTCACTGAAGTTCCTCCTCAAGAGCTCGTACTCTTTAACCTTCAAACTACTCTCCAGCAACTGCATAGCCTTCTCACCCCTCACAGTCACGTAACAAGCTATCTTCTCATTACGCCTAATACCAAAGGACATCACAGTGTACGTAGCTGCTCAAATATAAATAATAAACAAACCCATATAGAAACAATTTTTAAGTGAAAATCGCAATTACACCCTTGGAGAAGACTGGGGTCTGACCGCTGAGTTACTCTAGCACCTAGTAGTAAAACCCAAATAAGATCCAACACAAACAACATCAGGAAGGAAACAAATAAGCAGATGAGTAAAGTCGAAACCTTGGCGGCATAAGTGAGACGATCTTTCTCCGACGAAGATGTTGAGAACAAGCTTCTGGACTTTGATTTTCTCTCATTGGGTTGGACAACTTCTTCTCGGAACCAAATAATTAATGAAATAAAGATCCCAAATTCAACTAATTTGTTAGTGAAATCCAGAAAAGACATAACCCAATGTCTCATCCACGGAAATTAACAAATTGAGCAAAACCCTAAACTAATTAAATATCTACAAGAACAAATCCCAAGTGGGACATTGCCAAATCACAATAAGAATTCAAGGGAAACGAAACACAAAAATGGTGCCTTTAACAAGCTTAATAATGAGCTTCTTTGCAAGCTGAGGAAGAGTGGCCTTTTTGCGAGCCAAGTTTGTAGCGGTATGAGAAGCATGATTGGTGTGGAGCTTCTTTTCGTCGTCGAGAGCCATAGTACAGGGGTCGAAGACCATGTCATTTTCAGTGAACTAGTGGAGGCCTTTTTGTTGGAGGAGGTATCGAGAAGAGAGCAGGCAGAGACGGCCAGTGGCTTGGCCTTCTTCATGGTTTGCAAGCTGAAGTCTTCGGCAACGGTTGTGAGGTGGTGATGGTGGCAGTGGCAGTGGCAGTGGCAGTGGTAGTGCATTTGGTAGGGAGAGACATTAACGAAAGAAGTGACAGTGTTCTGGCATTCTATTAAGTGAACCCAACTAAAAATAATAAGATAGGAAAATCAATACAAAAGGCAAATGTGACGTTTTGTTCAACAAAATGTCAAGGTTTCTATTTTGTGACGTTTTAATAAAAAACGTCCCAAACTTAATGTATATTCACTTATTGTATTAGACATTTCATTAATCAATATATAAAAGGTTTCAAAATTCACACAAAATTTATCCTCCTCTTATATGTTATATAGGACTGATATCATAATGAGTCTCATTCATTACATATATATTTTTCAGCAGAATTTGAGCAAAGATCATTATAACATAGTTTTTATCAACCAAAGGGACAAGATATTTATTCATTTTTCAATGGGAATGATTATTTTTAGTAGAGAAAAACAATGAACGAGTTTCTAAAAGGAAATTGAATGTCAATCCCATAAGGACTAGCAAACTACTAGTTTGAACTTTTATACTTGCCTAGATAATCACCCTACAATAGAGAAGGGTATTGGCAACGAAATACAACGTCACTGAAAGAAAAAAATTTGTAGCAATAGTGACGAAAAAATTATCAAATAAATGTCGCAAAAACTTGGTAGCAAAAAATTATCTGTGACGTTTTAAAAGAATCGTCGCCTAAAAGATTTTTTTACGATCATTATTAAGTTGCTAATAAGAATAGGCAACGAGAGGAGAAATAGTCACAGATTACTTATTATCACATTTAATTTTGGTAGGTAAAGGTAATTAGCTTTGTTAATATAGGCGTAAATAATAATATTTACTGACGATTTATGTTCGTAATAGAAAATGTTTAGCTACGAAAATTAAAGTGTATCTAAATGTTATTATAGACATTCTGAAAAATGTAGGTAAAAAGATTTGGTTATGATTTTATATTTGTAGCTAAAAACTTTTAGTGAATTTTTATTTTTAATTTAACTTCCGTTTTACCAATTTAATAATTAATTATAATTATTAACAACATTTTTAGTTCATGTTATTGTTTTTAACATGGTTTGAATTATAATTTAGTCACATTTTGTAATTATTGTTGGTGACATATTGTTTAAATAACAATAAATTAAAATAAAATAAAAATATTTCAGTTTGGCAAAAAGCCACAACTGGAAAGGAAGTAAACAGGCATTTCAGCGAAGGGGGTAGAGGTAACTTCCCTAAGCCAATATCTTTACGAGGGCTGAGGGCATTTTTTTGGCAATTTCAGGCTACAAAGCTTTGAAAAACGCGATAAAGAAGAGTCCACATCAGAGGAAACTCAATATCCAGCAAGGAGTGATTGAAATTATGAACGTTGGAGATCAAAGCGGGTCTTAGGAAATCTGATTTCAGATTCCTAAACTAAAGCAATTCGTGGTTTTCACTTTTTGTTAACTTGGTAGCTAGCTTTAATTGCTAGTTTGTCCACAAACTTTTGGTGATATGAAAGGATCAATTCTGGCACGGTATGAATTTACTCTTTGCTTTTTCAGTCAAACAATAGCAAGGCAGATGATAAGATTTAAAATTTCAAAGATAAAATTATAAAAAGATCTAACACATATAAGATTAAGACATGTTTTATTAATAATTTTGTTAGGAATCTCTGAACTGAGAAAAAGAAAAGTCAAAAAAAGCGAATAGAAGAAGACATTGTGTTTCTTTCTTATTGGTTGTTTCCTTCTTTTTGTGAAGTGATTGATTAGTATGGCTCTTATCATCTTCACTGTGGAACTTTGAGATGCCAAAATTTGGTACTGCGGATGCCTGCAACTAAATTTAAAAAGAAACCAACTTCCGTCATTACAAAATAATGTAGTAGTGAAAAGTGGAGATCGTTCCCACGAGAAATTTTTAACGGTAAAGATTAGCGAGTTTAAAACTAAAAATAATAGGGGGTTTGGTTCACGTAATTTAAGAAATTAGAAATAACAAAAATCAGAAAATAACAAAAGTAATTGGATCTAAAAATTTAATAAACAAATCTTGATTTCGGGTTACTGATATTATCACACTACAATGAATCATTAATATAAAATTGAGTTCATCAGTAAACATTCACTGGGGGGTTGTTTTCTCTTAAATGTAAATGAATAGAAATATGTATTCTAAGCATTCTTATTAATCAACAACCTAGATATGATCGTAGGTTCAATCGTATAATAGCTTTAAGAACTAAGAAACCAATAAACAAGATAACACATGTACTACATGCATTTAATCAAGATGAGTATCTTCTTAGAATTCCCTACTCTAACGTAAAGAAGGTAGTCCTAATTGCTACTTGTGTTTAACAAAATTAAACGTCATATTTCATTAATCTAGCTATTAAACGAATCAATTCCTAGTTGCACACCTAGAAATTAATCAATTTAATTAGAAAATCATTCGGAAGATACTCAATGTTTATCAACAAAATAAACTTTATTAAAACATCTCACACATAATAGATGATAACATGGTCTCCCTCAACCAATAAAAGAAATTTAGCTACTCATAACAAAAGTGAAAATAAACAAAGTAATAGCCAAACACAAAATCTCCATCCCTAGTCTTTCTCTAAAGAATCCGAAAATCCCTAAAGAAATAATACAGAAATCGAATGCTAGCTATGGTTGTCCAGAAAAACAGAAGAAGAAAGTGTTTAAAAACATCCTAAACTCAAGGAAAAGCGGCAGAAATTCTAAACTATCCTAAAACTAAAGGCTGTCGAGAAAACCAGAAGAATAAAGTGCAGAAAAAAAATAACGTAAACTACTCCTAAGGGTCTACAAAAACCAGAAGAAGAATGTTGGAATCGTAAAGCTACTCCTAATGAAAAATATGCAGAAAAAATCTGCAGAAAAACTATCCTAAGATGAAAGCTACGTGAATAGTAACTTCTCTATCCTTTTATGCTTTTCTGATCCCTCTTCTCTCTCTTTCTTGTGATCTTCAGTAGATAATCCTTATCCCCACTTCAAATTGTAGATTTCTATTTTTAAGATAGCAATATGATCTACAAAAATTACGAAAATCTCGGATTTAAATTTGAAAACAGATCTGCAGATCATTTTCATCCTTGCACATGCCCACGCTTAGTCACTGAATTTGCTGTCAATCTGAAATTTTTGGATTTTTTTGTTTCTTTTGTATCTTTTTGATTTAATTCCATCTCTTAAGTGTTGAAAATCACCTGAGAACAGTTAATAGACAATTCTATTAATTTTAGATAATAATTTACACATATTAAAAAGAATTAAATAGAAAATAAACACAAAATGACAATTCTTATCATCTTCACTTTATTCGGTGGAACTTTGAGATGTCATTAAGAGCCAAAATAGTGCAAATTCGATAATATGGAAATAGTCTTAAACTGAACATCACTATGTCGAGTGTCTTATCAATGACCTATACCTTTACACTTTCCACCATCTGAATAACATGCAATTTTTGAATGTCTTAACTATCATGAGACGTCGAACCTGTAGACACGTGGAAAGACGTCTCAAAAATCTTAACTTACACATTCTCTGGTTGAGAGACAAAAGGAATAAGAGGCAAGGTAATGAATTTGAACTTCATGTAATCTTAGCATTCCCATATTATTCTCTGAACTTGTTTAACTAGACTGTGTTTTGTAAATTCTCAATGACAAACCTGACATGCTTAAACAGGAGAAGACTTGACAGATTTATTCGAAATCAATTGTTCCCATTTATAAGAATTTGTTTGAGCGGTTAAAGATTAGGTGAAAAATCCTCAAGAATTTACTATAGGAAGAGTATCAAAATTGGGAGTTAAACAGTCGGAAAGAGAACATGACCTCGGACGTGTGCCGTATCTTTTAGCTTATAAGAATAGTTCAAGAAATATGTGGATGCAAGAAACTCCTAAAGTAATAGTAGGAGTCACACCATCCTTAGGAGACCGTCAAAAGCAACTAGTCCTAAGGCCGACGACAGAACTGACAGTGGTAGCAACAACTTTTTTGCTGAAACCGTGACAACAATGTTGTGAAAATCGATCGGATTAGAGCAAGTTCGCAGCTAAATAGGACTGAAGGAATATTAATGAACATACAAATTTTACATGGAAAACTCCCAAATTAGGGTAAAAACTACGAGCAAGGATAGAAGACTTTTACTACTGAGAAAAACTAGAGAATTACAAGGAAAAACTAGACTAAAAATATACATAATATTTTTGTATCTCTCTTTCTCTCTCTTCTCTCTCTCACCTCACTCTCTCTTTTTCTCTTCTGCTTGCTTGCTTGCTTGTTTTATTACTTAATTGATGCTATTATTAACTCCTTTGCTCATTTTGTCCTTATATTAATGTAAATTTCATATATTAATTGACTATACTATGGTTCAATTAATAATATCATCAAAAATAAACTCATTATGAATAAGATATTTTATTATTTTTAAAACCATAAATTAGGATAACATTCAGTGTAGCAGATAATATGCAGGGTATATATTAATGAAATCAACTCATTATAGTATAATAATTTCATATGCAATTAAATGTAAAATATATATCAAAATCTAACCACGACAATTAACATGACAAAAGAAGACACATTATTCGTCAGAACACATTACAAGATATATCTTGTTAGACTATTTAATGTCCCATGTAACTTATAGATTTGAGTCCCATGAAATGCAACCAAGATAATGGTTATTGGATATTAAATGATGGACCTCAATTGGGTCAAATATCCTTTTCCTCTCTCTTCCAATTCCCAAATGACATGTCGGTTGGGAATGTTATATAAGTTGAACAAACTTATTGAATAGAACATTCTAAACCATTAAAGAATTCTCTAATGGAAGAAGACGAGAGGAAATAAAATTCGTTAAAGCAAATCAACATCAAACAAAAAACAATCATAGATACAGGTACGCAAAATGAATTGATTCATAAATTATTTTACAATTGGTATCAGAGCCACAGTATTGCATGATTTGTGTTCCACCGTGTATCAAATATGTAAGATTGTGTTTTGATATTTTTCGGTTTGATTTTTGGATGTTCATAACATTCTCATTGTTGAACCGAAATATAATGGTCATTCAAAAACTAAAGGTTAAATAATAACGTAATGTTCTTGAACTATTATTGTTGAGAAAGAACCGAATTTGATGCTTCATGTTTATGAGAAAGAACCTAGAAAAATTGTTTGCTTATGGAAATATATGGATGAATGGTTATGGATGGATTGTTTAAAAGTCCCATAAATATGAACTTTCGGTGATGAATATGGAAACTTGAACGAACCATCCTCTGTGCTTATATTGCCATGTTTCTTTTGTGATAGAGTTTTTGTTTCTATAAAAGATATGTTTATGCTTGTTGATAAAGAATGGCAAAGCTTGGTTCTTTAAACAGAAAGGTAAGGCTTGGAATGTGTTACGGTTTAGAGAGAATCGAAAGAACAAAAAGGTTGGAATGGTTTTTGGTATGAAGAGAAATAAAAAACAAGAGATGATCTTGGTAAGGCTTCGGATGTTTTGTGGTATAAAGAGAAAGAGAAACCAAAGCAACGTAGAAAAAAAAACAAACCAGAAACAAAGAAGCGCCGAGGAAGACGACTGCACGTGCCAGACGCTGCGTCGTTTTGCAACGTCTCCACCAGACGCAGACGCTGGCGCATGCACAGCGTGTGTCACCAGACGCTAGCACGTGCAGACGGGCTTCCAGGCCCAAAACTCAAATTATGGACTGATTTTTGGGCCTTTGGGCTATTAAGGACAACATTTTGGGTTAGTTAATAGTTATGGACTTTAACCCCAAAAGAAAAATTATTTTAGGATGGAACATAAGGGATTATTTAATTCATAATTGATTTATACATAATATAATTTTGGAAATTAGTGCCAT
>JAOTBA010017424.1:0-10278 GCA_025629845.1 Erythroxylum squamatum
GTAACCAAAATCAAGATATGAAGGCAATTAAAAGCAATAGAAACTAGACACAACAATTCCCCCACACTTAAACTATGATTGTCCTCAAGCAAAATAAAAAACACTAGACTATATAAGAACAAATAATGGAAACAACAATTTTCACAAATAATAGTCAAAGATATCAATGATCATTTCAATAAACATAACCTAAGAACTTGAAACTCATAATACTCCATGAACAAGTTATTCTTTGCATATTTGGACAAAATCAACAAGTAATTCAATTCAAAGAACCATCAACAAGTGTGATAGACACTCACTCCACTCACCATCCTCTTAAGCATTCAAAGGTAAGGTATATTCACTCATCTTTCATTCCATGTAAGACATCTACCATAGGTTTGCTTACTAATCCAATCTCCACCACTTATATCAAACACAAACATTAATCTGAAGGTCTTTATTTTGGTTGTAATGGGGGCGAGCTAAGGGTAGGAAAATAGAAAATCATAGTTTAAAACCACAAAACAAATCGAACATTTAAAGTAATATAAAATATGAAACATAAAACACTGAATTATTTCCTTTCAATTACAAGATTAACACTCCCCTTTTTATGTCTCTCCTCTTTCTTTTTATTTTTTGGTTATCTTCTTTTCCTTCCATTTCTTTTCTATTTCTATTTCTATTTCTTTTTTTCTTTTACTTTTTTCTTTCTTTTTGATTTTTTCTTTCTTTTTATATTATTTATTTATTTATATAGAACAAGATCAAGTTTAGAAGGGAAAAATATAGAGGAAAGATACAAATTATTAAAACCCTATCCATTCCTAACTCAAAAGCCAACTATATGTTATGATTCCCCCCATTTGTTCAAACAATTATTCCCTAAACCTAATCATACCCATTCAAATGCTCAACTTGCCTTATGTTAGATACAACAAAGAGGATAAATAATGAAGGTCAAGGCTCATATTTTGGGTTTAAAGAAATAAAAGGTTTCATGTTAAGCTCAAAGAGGTTCACTAAGTGTAACATTATGGTGGCTTTTAAGCAAAAAGGGGTAAATCCTAATTGCCTTCGTCATTTCAACGTTTGCATAAGATTATGTGATCTCAACTAGTATTTGCAAGCAAGTTCTAGAGTTCCTTAATTATTAAAGAACACTCTCAGTAAAGAATACTTGAATTTGGTGTTTAATAGTTAAAAAAGGCTCAAATTCTTACCAAATGAAAAGTGTCATTCAGTCATAACAATAAGCTAATGTCCTTTTAACCGAAATCCAAGTTAATTAGTCTAAGCATGCAAGTATACTCATTCATTCATATTATGCATTTTTAATCCCGATCAAGTTTATTTCACGACCATGTATCTCTAACTATTAAATGGGAAAACAAACACACAACACACAAATAATAATTTTTTTAACCTAATACTGCCCCCCTCCCCACACACACACTTAAATATCACATTGTTCCTAATGTGATACAAAAAAGTAAAAGAGAGATCTAAAACACAAAATAACACGAACAAGGACAAACACTAAAACTAAAAGAAATTAAACTAACAAGAAGAAAAAATAATAAAAAGAAAAGGGATATAAATACGATACGAAAGTGTGGGTGGTGGCTGCGTCAATGTGGTGTGACGCATGACAATAAGCATGGTGTACTACATTAAGGAATGGTGAATAGCTACGAGGAAGATAAATAGAAGAGATTGAAAAATGGGCCTATGCACACAAAGCAAATAGATTAAGTTAAGTTTCACTAAAAAGAAATACAAAACAACTAATTGAAAAACAAATACAAAAATTGTATAGGTTACCTCCCATTTAGTGCTTCTTTAATTTCTTTTAGCTAGACACATCAACCGTTATGCTCAAGGTGGATCGCTCAAAGTGAGCGATTCCATTGTTTTATTCTTTTCATTAAGATTTTTCTCTAAGAATTTGTCAACCTCTCCCTCAGTTACATTGACCAACAATTGGCAGCATTCATCACTCTCTTTAATCAAGTCTCGCTCCTTTTCTTCCTCTTCTTGCAAGGCAAAATCACAATATGCAGCATCATTTTGATCAACAAAAGAACAGTCTTCATAAACAGTAGTAGTAGAAACAGGTTCAACACTAAAGATTGAAAATTCTACTGTTTCTTCCAAAATAGTCATGCTCAGTTTCTTGTTCTTCACATTAATCAAGCTATTGGTGGTGGCCATAAAAGGACTCCCTAGAAGTATGGTGCGCTCCTTCCCTTACTCTTTAGCCTCCCTCATGTCTAGGACAACCAAATCTACAGGAATATTCAATCCTCCAACCTTCACTAACACATCCTTCATTAGTCCTTTCAGACAACGAATTGATCTATCAGCTAATTGCAAACATATGTTTGTAGGTCTTAACCGTCCTAAATCCAATTTCTCATAAATAGATTGAGGTATAAGGTTTATACTTACCCCAAGGACAAGCACCCCCTTAACCTCATCACCATTACCTATAGATACTTACAAGAAAACTCCATGGGTCTTTCAATTTGGGGGCTAATTGCTGCTAAAGCACTGCACTTGCAACCTCTGAAACTATCACCTTCTCGTTTGACTCAAACTTTCGTCTTTTGGTGCTTAGTTTCTTCAACAACTTCATATAAGTTGGAATGTTTCTGATTATACCTAACAAAGGCAGATTAATGTTAACTTTGGAAAACATGTTATATAAATCAGAAAATTGCTTATCTTGTTTCAACTCCTTAAGGCGGCTCGGATATGGAATCGATGGTCCATAAGGATTAGTCTCCTTATGCAGTCTTGGTCCTTCAATGCAGTTTATTGCATGCCCTAGTTTTTCACCTTTTTGCATGTGACTTGAAAAGTTACTGTGCCCATTGCTTTCTTCATTATGCTCACCTTTAACATTGGTGAGGCTCTCCTCCTCTTGATTACCTGCACCAGACAGATTAGAAGGGATCTTAACATGATTATTAATTACTTTACCACTTCTTAGAATAGTGACTGCTTGGGTTTGCTCTGGTTGGCTGGGCAACTTCCCTTTATGATTGTTGTGCATTTGAGCAATGATTTGCCCTTCTTGGATCTCAATCCTCTTCATGGATGCCTCCAAAGAATCGAATCTCTTATTGTTTGTTTCTTGATTTTAAGTTGTGACCTGAATAAATGCATTCAGGCTTTCCTCCAAAGAAGGCTTGCTTGGTGGGTTTTGAAGTGAAGATTGCCCTTGGTAATAATTTGGCCTCTGAAAATTTTGGTATTATGGTTGGCGTTGAACTGGTGAATTGTTGGTCTTTCACGAAAAATTGAGGTGGTTTTTTCAACCAGGGTTGTAGGTGTTTGAGTACGGATCATTTCTGTCCCTTGGTTGAAAACTATTAAGTGAGTTCACTTGTTCTTCCCTATCTATAAAATGCATACAAGATGACCATAAGTTCCACATATACCACATACCTCTTAATTTGGAACGTTTTGGGGTAGTCTTGTAGTTAATATCTTTACATGCCTTGTTAACTCAGCTAACTGCATAGCCAATTCTGGATTTCAGCTCACTTTATAAACTCCAGCTCTTTTCCCCTCACGCTCTTTTGTTGAGAATTATCCCCCAACATTTCGAAGATTTCATAAGCTTCTTCGACAATCTTCTCTCCCACAGCTCCTCCTATTACATTGTCCATCGTGTGCTGCCATTGTTGTGTCAATCTATCATAAAAGAACTAGTTCTGCATATGGAGTGGAAATTGATGGTGTGGACACTAAATGAGCAAGAGTTTGAAGCGTTCCTAGGCCTCATAGAATGGCTCTCCCTCCATCTGAGTGAAGGTTGCTATCTTCGTCCACAACTCAGAAGCCTTTTGATGGGAATAGAACTTCCCCATGAATTTGCTATACACCTCCTCCCATGTAGTCAATGAATTGGGTGGAAGGGTGATCAACCACGCCTTTGCCCGATCCTTTAATGTGTATGGGAAGCACCTCATCCTGAGTTGATCTTCATTTAGGCCATCCAACGGGAATGTCTGGAGAGTGGTATAGAATTCCCAAATAAAGTTTAAAGGTCTTCATTGGGACCCTATAGAAAGATGGCAGCATGTTGTAGTGAATGCTCTTCAATTTATAGTTTCTGGCTGCCTCTCCTAGACGAATGCATAAAGTGACTCTACCGATTACTGATTTGGCATACTCCTTCATTACTAGCTTCCTTTCACCCATCTCTTGATCTTCTGGTTTGGGTCCCTCGAGATTGTCTTCAAAGTCTCTTAGAGGTCCACTTATTCGATGTACGTTGTTAATAAAGGGAGCAAGTTTGCCTTCCCGAGACCTCCTTCCTTGTATAAACCAAATAAAAATAACAGTGAATTAATAAGAAAATTACTAAAACAACTCAATGAAATAACACGATAAAACTGTATACATGAACAGACAAAACAATCAACAAAACAATCAAAATTAAATTAAGTGCAAACACTAAACACCTCCCCAGTAACGACGCCAAAAACTTGTTGTGCCAAAATAAGTTCTAAAAATAACTAGACTATCCTACTCGCAAGTATACGAGGTAGTTGTAGTTGATTACCCAAGGTCGTCTCCCATGAAGGTAAAATTGGTCCACTCAAATTAATCTTGAACAAAAATAAGAACAGATACAATCCTAAAAATTGTATCTCGATTTGTTGAGTAAAGGCTTTAAAGGAAATCACAAAATTAAAATAAAAAGTAAACGAAATTAACTGGGAGCAAAAATGAATAGATTAACCAAAGTAACACTTGAGAATTAATTTCACTAATTTAATCTCCTATGGATGACTAGGGGAAACGATTAGATAATTGTCTTACTAAAATTACCAATTGGGTTCTAAAATCAATTCAAATAATAAACTAATCTAACTTTCGTATTCAACAAGTTTATCATCCAAATTAATTTTTAGACCCAACTAATAATTACCACTTGCGTTAATATATTTTTAATTCTTAACCTAAGCGTCTATAGTTTCTCGTTCCATATTAAAATTCTTCTCTTGATCCTTCGTTTAATACCAAAATGATTCAAAGTTTAGTGATGTTATTACATCCATTCAGCTCAAAAACCACAACAACAAATAAGACAACAAAACTATAACTCAATCATGCATAGTCAACTAAAATAGCTACATTTATTCTAAAAAAAAGAGAGCGGCCCATTACGGAAATAACAAGATTCATCATATTCAAATACTTCAATCCCATCTTTATCAGTATAAGAGAAGTATTTAATTAATAAACCAAGTAAATAACCAAATGAATTATCAAAAGATAACAAAGTATTGGTCCGTTAAGCTAACAGGATAATGAGTCCAGTAAAATAAAAAAGAAACAATGCAATAAATAAAGAACAAAATAAACAAACAAGGATTGGATGAGAGAGTTGCGGTGATCTCCTGCCCTCTTAAGCTTCCTGCATTAGCTCTTGCCTTCTGCTTCTGCTTGACTCTCACCCAAATGATCGGATGTTCACTCTGTTTCCACCTCTTTGTTCTTATTCTTCTTCATCTGACTCTCTCTATTCTCTCTTCTCTTCTTCCCTTCTTCTCTCTATCTGTTCCTGATCTATATCCTAATGAGTCTGTGTGGTGTGAAAGATTTGTATGATCGAATGTGCCACCACCTCCCGTACTCTTTCTATTTGTAGTTTGCTTTAGGTATAGGCAGTGGCGGATCCACAATGGGGGCACTTGCCCCCACTGCCCCCAAAAAATTTCCTCACTATCCCGAAAAATTTTCATGTAAAAAATTATTATTTTAAGTTTTGCCCCCATAAAAAAAAATTGCTCCTATTAAAATTTTGTCCCCATTAAAAATAAAATTTTGCCCCCACTCAAAAAAATTTCTGGATCCGCCCCTGGGTATAGGTTTTCGAGTCATTCCTCTTGCACATGACATGTAATAAGTTGATGAATTAAAGGAAAAATAGGTTACGGGGGTGACAAGTTAAGTCCGGGGGTGACACCCCGTGAGGGGACTTGTCACGGTGGTGATAAGTTAAGTCACCATTGTTTTTTTCTCTTTTCATGCAAAATTTACGTGAATTTTCCTTTCAACCTTTATGCAAAATTCACAAAATAATCCAATTAAAATTCATGAAATATTCACACCATTTTTACTTAATTAATCTCACATTTGGATCAAAACACAAGGATTTGAAACCAAAATCAGGATATAAAGGCAATTAAAAGCAATAAAAACTAGACATAACAACCACTTAAATATTTAGGAATTTGAGTGGTTTTATTTACCTTTCCGTGCAAAATTTTTTCGTATAATTCGATCCTTTTATTATATATCAGTGGTTTTACTTACCTTTCCATGCAAGTTTTTTTGTATAATTCAATCATTTCATTATATAATGTTCCAATTGGATATAAAGGGTGAAATTAATGTTTACTTTATTTGAGTCCAATCATATTAGTTCTTCATCATTAGCTATTGATTTAGTTAATAACATTTGTAAACTACGTCATTCTACCTTGGCCAAGGCTTGATTAATACTAATTAAGAACAATGGAACATTATCCCTAATTATTTTAGGGTGATAAATCCTATATTGATCACTCAACCACCTCTTTATAGTTCTTGCTATATCCAATGACTATTGACTGAACTACCATTATTAGAATAGACCATAAATGGTATAAAAACATAACAATTTGTGTATAAGATAACTTTAGAGATCTTAATTCAAATGATCATCTATACAATCATTAAAAAGAGAACTATGAGGGACATATAAGTAATGTTCCAAATGAATTTCTCATATGGGGTCAGTTCAGTGAACTTGTTCTCTGACAAACACCCGCACGTTTGTTTAAATATCTTCATATTTTAGTCTATAACATCGACTACTTCCTTCATAAGAAAAAACATAACATATGCTAGTCATTTAACTTTCTATTAATGTCCAGTCTTAATATAACAATGACTAAAAAAAACATTTAGGGTAATACATAAATGCACTATAAATCTCCTCATAAATTCATTTGCAATGTATATTTATCATATACATCTGAATGTGGATAAGATAACTAATGCCTCTAAATTATTTTGTTTCTAAACTACAACCAACAGATTGATTGTGGGGCATAAACTAACAATCTCTTATTTGCATAAGTCAATCATGTAAGGATCTTTATATGATGATCATGCTATTGTTGGGATAGTAGTTTAGTCAGAGAATTCAACAAGGATGGCTATAGTGAGCACCTAATTAAATCTTACAACTTTAATATGATGATCATGCTATTGTTGGGATAATATTTTAGTGAGAGAATTCAACAAGATTCTCTATAGTAAGCACTTACTTAATCTTACAACTTTAATCTCTGTTATCATCATAATTAAGAGAAGCTACCTAAATACACATTAGATCTTTGATGAGACCGTAACTCCTATTTGTATGCCTAATGGCTCTAATATTCTACAATATATTACTATTTGAATAATGTAAGGAATTATACCAAGTTCATTAAAGAACTTCTGATCCATATAATCATTTCCACTAAATAAAAAATGTATTATGACTTAATTAGCAAACATTGCTACATTGGAACCTTTCCAATCTTAAAATAGTAATGTTCTAAGTAAAATATACTTTAGCCAGGATTTACTTCTAAAGTTAGTATCCATATAATATCGAATTCAAATATCAACTTATATATAGAATAATGGATATCTTTAATACTTTATAATTGTTAGATATCTCAATACTAAACTCCTTTAGTAAATCTTCTATTTAATTGGACTAAAATAGGTAAACGACTTTCAATTTATCTTTATAGATCTAATTCTCATAATTAAGTTGTTACATTTTCATATCCAATATGAATTGTTATTAGATAATTATATTTTCAATAATTAAAAATACAAATTATTATTGTCTCTATAAGCAATATATCTCTACATACTCCCACTAAAGAGGAAAACTATACTCCCACTAACCTTTTTATAGACATGATAAATTCACAATTATCTCAAAAACTAAAATTTTAAATTCATTATGAAAGTAAATCTTTTAATATCTTATAGCCTTTCAATTATACATCAAATATATCAATAAAGTTACCAGTTCCAATTAGATGTATTATTATGATATTTGAACTTTTCAAACTTCATCTTACCCCAAATACTTATCATGAGAACCATTCTCATATAAGTATACATTGAAGCAAACAATTTGTTCAATAGGTTTGTAACACTATAGCCAACTCTTTTAGATATCTCATAACCTATTATCTGATTTAGTTATAATCTTAGTAGATAATATATGCTTTAACTAGCATCACATCCCTAAATTATTAACTTTAACTCTTTTAAAGTCAGGCCATTTCATATCTAATATGAAATCTTGTTAATTGATTTAATTAAAACTTTCGAAGGAAAATTGTAGTGCTAGGCATATCTATAGAAGAAATGAAAATTGTGTCATACAATATCTTATATAGTAATTTTCTCCTCATATAAGTCCATATTTTTACGGAATTTAATTATTGAAATATTCACTAGAGAATCTCATTCCTTATAGATAACCAAAAATATAAAACTCACTATATTAGTCTCATCGAAGTGCTTTTACATTCTTAATGCTTTAATTTCTACTTATATTTAAACAATTTGAACTTTTCAAAATATGTAAATCAATATTTTATTTAACATGTATAACTTTATCATATGAAGTTTTTGACAATACAATACAATAATAGCTCAGTGAAAGTCACACTAATACGCGGGATTTATGAAGGTTCAGTAGTATGTAGTCATACTCCTAACTGATAAAGAGGCTATTTTCGATAAAGCCATTAGTAATCTAATAAAATATAAGTATCATACTTTTATGAATTGTTGTTCCATCCAATACATTATATGTATAAATTTAACAATTTATGCCATCATCATCCTTTCACCAAAGGTTGATTTGATTATTCTTCAACTTAACAAGCTTCATAAGTTTCATGCGATTCATAATCAAAAGGATACATAGAACTTTATGATTCTTATTATGTTGATTTAACCAATATGAAAAAAAATCTTGGTTATCTAATTTTCTATTCTTGTCACTTATGTTAAACATAAGTCATCATCAATCTAATATATACAAACTATTTATATAAACTTGGATTAACTACTTTTACTCAACAATCTATTTACTATCATGCATTGAATATTATAATAATGTGGACTCTGAATTCAGTATCAAATACTCAAACGCGTGAATTAGAAATATATATGATCTCTATCATATCATGTATAAGCAAGAAAATTCATGCAATCAATTTTCTTTTTAATGATAACTATTATCATTTTATAGCAAAACCTTTGATTGCAGTCCATATTTATGCTTTTAGTAGGCTAAATTGAGTGAAACAATTTCATCAAGGTACTATACCTTTCAGCTTTACTCCATGTTATCTTATACATCATATTATTATGGTGATGACATGCATCTTCCATGTTGTCATCAAAGTTTATAATACATTAGTCAACTCAAAATGTCTTTACATTTCTTCATCTATATGATTTTGACATATCTCAAAACTTTGTCACCGAATCCTGAATAGGGATCAATAGGAATATTGCATAACAAACATATAACTTTTCTATCATAACTTTGAGAAATCTTCTCAAATGTAATCCTATGTCCAAGAAATTTAGTTCACATGCTCTTAGTATCAACTATACTAAGCAACGGTAGTTTATACGTAGAATAAAATATAAATGTAAGAAAAATAAGTATTGATTATATTTCATGACTACCAAATAACTTTAGGACTTTAATAGTGTATTTTGTTACTCCCACTATTTTATTTGAAATAATAACCTTCACTATTATTCAGAAAGATTATTCTAATCTCTTTAGTAAGCTAGGATTCTATTTAAATCTAGTTGACATTGAGTCATCCAAAAAATCAACTAAACTTAAATTAAGTAAATAACATCCTTATTAATCATATCTTAAGTGACTCTTAGATTCGCTAGGTGACAACTCTTGCTAAAACATATCTTATATGTTATTTCTAACCTTACCTTTAAATTCATATGATTTTGAGTCACTCATTCAAATCATACAAATTTAGTTACATAAGACCCACTAATTTAATATAAAACATATTTGGATTAAAGGGGTCTCGAGTCATTCAACAAGCTTTATAATAAATAAAACTCCGGTTTTGTTCTTAAATAACAAAAGGTGACAACCATGTTTTCAACGTGTATTTAATATTTTTAATAAGGGATTCAATCAAATAGTCTTATCAAACACAAAAT
>JAOTBA010017520.1:0-10273 GCA_025629845.1 Erythroxylum squamatum
TTAAGCATTCCTTCCTTGTATTTGTTGTTTCTTTCTCTCTTTAGAAATTGATTATGTTATCTAATGTGTATGGATTTGGGTATTGTGAAAAGCTAATTTTAATGCATTCATTGGATCATTTTATTAAAAACCCACTGCTAGAATATTCAATGTAATTCAAATTGTTATGTCGAAATTCATTTGTAGTGACTAATCGTTCGTAATCATTAGGGATAACATAATCAAGGTTAAATGATGCATCGCATGTGGTTTTTGCCTTGATTAATTGATTTTCCTAATTCATAATTTGGTTGGCCAATTGAATCTAGAGATCGTATCCTAAGTTATTTAGTGGCTAGGTTATTCAGTGGCTAGGTTTAATTAACGATCGTATCTTGATTAAATTCAACCTAAGACAAAACCCAGGTTAATAGATTAACCTACTATTAATAGTTTCTAGGAGAGGTTTGAGAACAACTAATCATTGAAATATGTTTAATTAGGGTGTAGGTCGAGATAGAACCAAAGGACTGGATTCCTAACGAATTCACCATTTTCATCACTCTACATGTTTTCTTTAATTTTTTCTTCTTATTTTAGTTCATTTTATTTTCTTATTTCAAACTAACCAAACCACCCCCATAACCTAAACACCGATAGATTTCTTTTAAAAAGCTAACCGAACACTCTCTGAGGGATTGACCTAGACTCACCAGTAGGTCTAGTTTTTATTTTGACTAGCGTTACGATATCCTGTCACCTTTTGATAAGAAAATATGAGAGCACCAATATATTTGCATAGACAACATGATCGATTTCAATAGTTGGAGTTTCCCACCATATAAAAGATTCCTATTGGTCTATTAACCCAATATTTTTCTGAATCTTTTCAATCAAAGGAAGAAATTCTCTATATCAAAGTCTTCTTGATGAGATTGGAAGTCCTAAATATAGAAGAGAAGGGTTTTGTTTAGCCATATCAGTAATTTGATTCATTATATATGAGAGGTGTATAACATTTTTGGAAAATATGAAGAAGCTTTTTTGGAGATTAATACTTAGACCAGGGATCTCATTGAATCTTTGTAAGGTACTCATCAGCATTGATACTAAATTAGCATTAGCTTTGCATAATAAAATAAGATCATTTACAAAACATAAATTTATTAGAGAAACTAATTTACATTTGGAGTGATACTTGAAATTTGGGGCTGTCGAGACATTGTGTTTCAATAAGAGTGAGAAATTCCAAGAAAATTATGAACAAGTAGGGGGATAGGGGATACCCTGGCCTAATTCCTTTAGAAACCTTGAAAATTTTAGTAGGATTCCTATTAATCAAAATGCAAAAGGAAATAGTAGTGATGCAAGCTCTGATCTAGTTTATAAACATTTGGTGAAAATTCAAGACTTCAAGTGCCTGTAAAATGGAGTTCTAGTAAACATTATCAAATGCTTTATGGAGATCCACTTTGATAACATAGTTCAGTGGATAATTTCTCCTTGTGTATCCTTTCACAAGGTTTGCATGATTAGAATATTGTCTCCAATATGTCTATTGCTTAAGAAAGCTATTTGGTTCTTACTGATTATAAGTTTCACGATTAGTTTTAACCCATTTTTATAAAAGAAATAATATTTTAAATTAAAAAATTGAGATGGTAGTACAAAGATACCAAAATAACAAGATGGCAAGGTTAGTACCCATAACTATCCTAGCATACATATGCAGGGGGTAAGAATTAAACAAAAGAGAATATAATACTTAGATAACCACTTATGCCATAGTAGATTAGTGAGCTAGATGTTCAATGAGGATTAGAAGCTTGTGCTTGCAGGTCTATTTCAGGTTTTTGAGTAGGATTAACTCTCTTAGTTCCTTGAAGATCTCTATGATAATGATTTCCTTGGAAAAACTTTTATTTGCAAACCTTTGAGAGTTTCTTTCTTTCCGCAGTATATATACACAAAGCCCCAAGCGCAAGATATGAATCAGCTTGTTTAAACTTGAATGAGCTATTGGGTTGAGTAATTTTTATGTAATCTCAGTGAAGGAGTTCCTTGGATCAAACCATAGACACTTCCTTGTGATATTGTCTAGTATGGTGCTTTTGAAAGGACATGTAAAAAAGAGATTATCTCTTGTTTCCACATGAACCCGACACATTGGACAAGTTTTGTCCACTTGCAAATATGACAATCTATCGGATGTGTTGAGTCTATTTTGGATTGTTAACCATAGTATAAAGGATACTCTTGGAGTTAAAACCTTGCTTCATATGATCTTATGAAAAACTACCTTTGAGCTTCTTCTTCTTATTAATTCTTTTGTGCTATTGTTGGTAAGTTTATAGATAGGTTGGTTTTGCCAGTAGAACGTATCAAAAGAGGTTAGGTTGGGTAAATAGGTAAGTAGGTGTCTGCTGTGATGGAAATTCCATGAAACATTATTGATCATGGAGCTAATTCTTATATTGAGGGATGAGGTTTAAAGACTGTTTAAGTTGTTGAAATGTTGTATGAGTTGTCCCATGCCCGACCAATTATCATACCACAGAGATATTAATCTTCCATTCCTGATTGTTCATAAGACTTCATTTTGTACCTTATCCTTCAGCTTCAGAAGTTGATTGAGAAAGTGAGAGTATGAGGCCTTTTGCTTTATTTCCCATATGCTTATGCCTTTAAGGAAGAAACCTTATCCTTTAGATCCACTCTCCGCTTTCTATTGAACCACCAACGGCTAACCTTTTAACTGTTGAACTAAAACTAATATTGGAGAACATTTAGAGAGACTCCATCTTCTCTCTTGGTGCAGCCAAAGGTTTGTCTAGAATCTCTTTCTTTTCTCTTTGATTTTAGCACTACGATTCCTCTATTACATCCTTGCTGCTCATTGGATTCTAGATCAGCTTCTTCCTTCTTCTATGCACCTCTCAGTTTCTGTTTCTTAAACCTAGGGGCATCTTAGACCTTTCCTTCTAACTCCACACTCCTGCCTATTTTCCTTACCATTTTTTCTTAGCCAACTTTTGACAGACCCATATTGCAAAGCTGCACCCTTCCGTTTTCATGCTTCAGCCATCACGATGCCTATGTAACTTCAATCCCCCCTGATTTTCTACCTTTTCCATCCCACATCGCCACCCCTACCCCCACCTCCACCTTCACTCCCACTCAAAATACTCCAGACATATCCCCAACCTCGGCTGCTCCTTATCCTTAGAAAACTTAGAAACAAATGGTTGGGGATTAGATCCCCTTGAACTTGGCATATACACCACCCCTAAAAATGGACCTTAAGGTACTAAAAGGAAGGAGCACACAACTGGGAATCCACAATCATTGGATTCTTCTTTGACCAACCACTAGCTTTTCCAATAGTATCAAGATGGGCCAACAAAATCTGGAAACACAAAAGACTGATAGATGTCCTGCTCTCTAAAGAAAAACTGATTCTACTTACCTTCTTTTCAAATTTTTAAGCTAAAAAAATCCTAGAAGAAGGACTATGGCATCTTGGTAACTAACCATTAAGATCCAAAACATCCCACTTTGGATAAATTCCATAATGTTCCCCTTAAATATTAGACAACCTAGTGGTTAAGCTCCTTAGCTAGCTATATTGGAATACTGTTGTGCATGGATGAACACATTGCAAAGAAGAAACAAATAGGCTATGCAAGGATATACATCAGTGTGGAACTTTCCAAGGATCTCCCAGATGAAATACAAATCTTGAGACTAGGGGAAGATGACAACTTATAGGCTTATAGCATAGCCATTTCTTACCACTAGAAGCCACCCTCTAAAACTTAAGGTAGGACCTGGAAACCAATTGAAAAAACATTTAAACTTGAAGCTATCAAGAGCTTATGTAGAAAGCAGACAAGGTTTAACCTCTAGAAACTATGGGGAAACACAATCCTATATTCCCAGCTACAGAAACTATAGTCATACAAGATGGTATTGTCACACTATTAATCCCCGAGCCTTCCACCACCCCTGAAAACATTGAGGTTCAAATTATAAAACCTAAGAAAAAATGTTAAAGCACTACGAATAGTAACACAAATGGTGTCAAAGTTAATGCAGAGTTAGTCATGTTATCTTCTCTACAATGCAAAACAAGAGTCCTCTAACCTCAAAACTTAAGCTTTCAACACAATCCCAAATTAATAACCCTTGATTTAACAGTTGACTTCAGAGGAGCAGTATGACAAGTTTCAACCAACCCAGTTAGTCGAGGAGCTAATGGAGGCGTCCTATAAGTATCAGAATCATTTAACATTTGAGTAAGAGCACTCCTGGATTTACTTAAACACTATAACTTGCAAAACATTTTTATACACTGTTTCAAAAATCTCTTCATTTATAAAAGAATCTACATCAAAAGAACAACTTCTGAAGGAAGAGGTAAAATTAAGACAATGTCAAACATTGGCTCTTGCTTCATCAAGATATTTCTTACAGTGTGGAGCCTTAGCCATTTCATTGGAGTCTGGATCCTTTTTTTAACATTACTCTGTCAATTTCCCATTTCAAACAATCAAATCCACCGAAAAAAGGAAAAAGGAGATGTGCATAGCGATAAAAATAAATAATTTTATTATAAAAACTTACCAAGATTGTTAAATTCCTCATGAAATTTCATTTGCTTAAACTGCATATCAGCTTTTGTTGCATAAATTCAATGTTTTAATTCTTGTAAAAGAAGGATAATTGGAATAAACAATCATGTTGCTGATAGAAAAACACAAGAAATAGAGGAAATTAACAAACTTGAACATCTTTTTGTTATTAATCAAAGATTATATGTTGTTTAAAGGTTTGGTTTTGTAGTTCCTCGTCCTTTTTCATGCGAGAAGATTCCTCTTTCTTGATCACTTTATTGTCCATTTCTTCACTCTTTATAAATCAAAAATTGAAGAAATTTGTATGTATAAAAATTAAGGTGATACTATCAGATTTGTAGCTTTTGATATATAATTATGCTACTCATAGTTGTAGATTAAGAGCTACCTTTTTATTTGTGAAAACAATTTTGAAGGAAAACTTATAGCCCTGTGAAGTTGTGTTGTCTTTAGGTGTTGCCTTTAGCTAGAAATTACAACATTAACACAAAATAATTTGGATGTTGGTTAAGCTCATTCTCTTCTAAATAGAAAAGCTAATTTTAGCATACCATATCATAGTTGCTTGCAATTCGATGTTCAAACTCCTCAACAAGCTTGCTTAGAACCTATTCTACTAACTATTGCAAGCAGAAAAGGCATAAAAACGAGTAAGATTTGTTGTAAGACTTGTTCATACTAAAATATAAGAACTATAGAGTTGCAATGCAATGCAAATATCTTCATTATGGAGTGGGGGTGAGACAATTTGTCAATTTCTAATGATATTCTAATTTTTTGTTTTCAAAAAAGGAAAACTTATTTTGTCAAAATTGTTCAAAAGCTAATTTCAAATAATAATGGAGTTTGTGATGGGAGACTCAATAAGAACTTGTCCTAGAGAACCTTCAACAAGATGGAGCTATGCCCGAGAATGGTCAGATTCGGGCAAACACACGGAATCACAAGAAACAAAATTGAAAAGATAGAAACAGAACAAAAAGAGAAAGTGGGAGGTTAGAAGAATGTTGGTCGATGGAAAGAACTATAAGAAAACTTGTCTCGTAGAACCCTAGCAAGAATGTTGGTGAATGGAAAGAACCCTAAGAGAACTTGTCTCTTAGAATTCTAACCTTGGGACGTCACAAAGGAAGACCACTCCTTCGATAAGTCAAGTATTCTCAAATAATACAAAGAAAGCAAGAAAGCTCTCAATATTATTTCTAAATGAAATATCCCCTTTCAAAGTACATAGAGGGTGCCTATTTATAAGAAAAACTTCCTAAATTAATGTCCTAAAGAAGAAACAAAATAAAAGGAAACAAATCAATCCCTAAAAGGAAAAAAAAATAAACTTAGAAAGGTGTTGACTAGATGACCTTATTTAAAGGAAAACAAAAAAGGAAACTAATTAAAACATGATCTAAACATATTGGACCTTATAGATCACGTCCTTCTCTTTATTTTTAAGTGGCGCATGGTTGTCACATGGTATTTTAAGTGAGTTCTCCTAACTGGACCCTATGTGAGCCTTTGGAACAACGTTATTTTTTGTCAAGGTTGATAGGTTTTCCTAAGGATTTCATGTTGGAAATACTGGGTTGTTTTTCAAGTGTTTGTTTATACTGGGGCTTTAACGAAGGTTCTCTAAAGTCGGATAAAGCTTTTTCAACTTCAGATCAGGTTGAATAACTTCGGTGAATGATGGAGGGTTTGTTTGTAATGTGAATAGCAGCTTTATGCCATTCATTGTAGATGCCTGCCATTGATCCATTGAATATGACATATATCTTATCTTCTGTATGGTCTTGTTTCTTTTGGGCTAAAATTGGAGTGTTTGAAGGTCTGGATTCTGAACAGTGTGATATGAATTTTTGAGTAATTTGCTGAGGAGTGATTGGTTGAATAATGGGGGCTAGTTCAACAGAAGACTGTTGTCTTTCTAAAAGGGTGATGGTTGATCGTAATTGATTTCTTTCTTTAGTTACAGTACTTACTTGCTATTGTAAGGTTAATAGCTTTGCTTCCTTTTTTCCAAGTGAGTCTTTGAGTCTTGCTATAGCTACTTCCATTCTCTTTTTAGGATGTCTAAAAGACTATTATTAGAGGATTTGATATAATTAATTTGAAATGTATACTGGCTTAATTCAAACTCCCATCTAATCAATTGATCTTGATTATGACTAGCTTTAATATTGTATTTTGTAAATCCACATAAATACTTTGAATCAGTTTGTACTTGAAATTCAATAGGTAATAAATCAACTCTCTATTTGCGTAGAGTTTTGTTACATGCAAGTGTTTCCTTCTCATGAATGCGATATTTACTTTCAGTGGGAGTAAACGTCCCATTGATATATTTACATAAAAGATGTTTCCTTGAATTGGGTGTTGTGCCAAAAGGCAACATGCCCATATATCTATACTTGCATCAATTTATACAGTTAATTTATCTTTAACATTATAATTATATAATCCTGGTAAATTTTTACAAAGATTTTTTTAATGATTTAACAGCCTCGGTATCTTCTTTAGTCCATGACCATTGAGATTTGGTACTGCACTTAAGTTGCAATTGTTTTCGTTCTTTGACTAAATCTTTTCAAAATCCTTGGTCAGATATATAATTTAATAATCCAATTTTTTTTTGAATTTCTTTAACATTTTTTAATACATCTGGAAATTGATGTAATTTTTCAAGGATGTTAGGTTGTAATTTTAGAAATCCATTGGAAAATTCTATTCCTAAATATTTAATATTTGTTTGAGCTAATTTTATTTTCTTTTTGTTTAAAATTAATCCTTTTGTTGGCATTTTATTAATACTTGTTTGACTTTTTGTAAATGATTGTCTTTAGTTTTTTTTGAAAAGAGAACTATATCATTGATATATGCTAAAGAAAATTCTTCTACACCTTCTAAATTATTATCCATAAATCTTTGATAAATTCCAGGGCTTGTTTCAATCCAAATGGTAATACATTCCATTGATAGTGTTTCTGTGGGAGACTTGTAAAAGCAGTTAGTGGTTTAGTATTTTCATGTAATCTTAATTGCCAGTATCCAGATTTTGCATCTAAAGTAGTAAACCAATTATGTCCTTTTAATTTACTAAAAATATAATATTTTCGAGGTAATTTATAGGCATCTCCTATGGTTGAGTTATTTAATTCTTTATAATTAATTACCATTCGTCGCTTTCTTCTTTTTTGTTCCGAATGATTGTTGACATAACATGTTGGGGCTGAATGTTTGCTTGTACTAGGTGAGATTAGGTTTTTTTTCTAATAACTCAGAGCATTTAGTAATAAATTCTTGTACATCTTGTTGAGTATATGGTATATTATCTTCAATATTTATTTCTTTTAAAGGGTCTTTTAATTTGATTTCAATTAATTGATTATTAGTATTTTTCAAAGGATCAAGTGGATTTTCACTAGATACTTCGTTGATTAATGTCTCAATTTCAATTTGTAGGGTAAGATTATTTTGAAGAAAAAACTGTAATTGATCAAGTTTTTCAGTTAGAATTTTTAGAGTTTGATAATAACTTGTATGGTAAATAGGAATTTTTAGAATAATAGAATTTTGATTTAATGCATTGATTATTGGGGTTTTTAATGTTATATAATGTAAATATTGACATAATGGATTATATAATTTCATAAAGTTGTTTCCTAAGATCAAGGGTAAACCTGATTCTTATTGATAGATTGATGGTACTGTAAATGTATAATTTTCTATAATAATATTATTATAGTAACTTACATACCAAATATATTTTATACTGCCATCGGCTATTCTAATTTGTAAAGGTTTGTTTAATTTTTTCCAATTAGTTAATAATGTTTTAGTGGCTATGCAAATAGTAGCTCCTGTATCTATATATGCATTAACCTTTTTATTCTGAACAATCACTTGAATAAAGGTTGTATTCAGATTTGTTTGTTGATTCTGAACTTTGAAGTTCATATTGATATAATGAAGAAATTGTTGAATCTGTTTCGTAATCTGATTCTATAGGTTCTAGTTTATATTGTAATGTTGAATTTAGAATGTTGATTTTTTTCTTTAAATTTGGTTTGGTTTCTTTTTGGACAATGGTTTGCATAATGGCCTTCTTCTTTACATAAGCAACATCTACATTGCTTTTTTTTATTTTGGGGACAATAATTCTTTTTTGGTTTGTATTTTCGATAAGCTTGTTTTCTAAAAATCTTTTTATAAGGTCTGATTGGGGATCTATATTTATTTTTGGGATATCGTTTCCATCTATAGTTTTTAAATTTCAGGTGTTTTGAACAAGTTTGTTATTGTTTTTTAGAAGTAGTAAACTCACATCCATATTGTTGTGGTACTTCTGAATATTTAGAACAACATAACTGAGTTTCTTTATGTCGTAATCTTTTATGTAATTTTGCTTCTAAACATTTTTGAGCTAGTATGTCTTTGGTAATGGAAATAGCTCCTCCTAAGTTATATGCAACTAAATTAGTATTTTGTTTGATTAAAAATGTTTCTTCTATAGTTCTATTTACTGGATAAGGTAATTTTTGAATAAATATTCGGATATACATTTCTTGTTCAGTATGAGTTAATTTATAATAATAGTTTTTAAATTCACAAATATATTCTTCTAGATAATAGATATTACTTATACATATATTATTTAAATGCCAAAGGACATTTTTTCTTTCTTCATTTTCTATTTCCTATTTATAGGATGTTATATCTTTGCCAATAAAATTCTTTATAAATTTTATTACTTTGAAATGCTGGTTTCAAAGGCATTAAGAAATTCAGTAGTATTTTTTATTCGTACTTCATTATCTAATAAAAAATTTAGTATAATACCCATAGTTTTGTAGGTAATAAAATTCCATAAAGTACTTATATTTGTTAGTCCTTCAAAAGGTTTTTCTAATTGTATAACTAATGCTAATTTATTAGACCATTCAAGTAATAATTTTTCTGGTGATATTACACAGTCTAATTTTAAAACTTCATCTGGTCCTAGAGTTACATGTTTTGGTGTGTATTTAGTCGAAATTTTTCTTATTTTGTTATCTTTATGATAATAGCCTAATCTATTTAATTCTTATATTTCAATTGGTTTTGACTCCCAATTATATGTTGTTTGTTGATTTCTTTTCCGTTTTTCTCCATTTTGACTACTTTTGGGTTGTTAGTCATTTTTATGTTGTTGAAGGGACTTGCAGGGGACTTGAATGGACTAAACATCTCTTCCATGATTGACGATGGAGACTTTGATGGTGCCAAAGCCTACAAAGATAGGAAAGTCTGCAAAATGCTCACCATGCAAGAGTTCCATAGGCGTTTCCACGAGGAAACTGGCATTACCTTTGCATCCCTTTACCTAGGTTGCATTGCCACAACAGGTTTGTTCAGGGCGCATATTCCCTCGTTCATACTTCTGTTCCCTCCATTCTAAAAGTATATCACTAAGGGCTATGTCTCTTAATATGATAGACACGGAGGTTGAGATTGGAATCCGGGATTGGGGATGTAACATGGGTAAATAAGGGTCCTACGCCTGCAAGCCACTGGTCTGTCCAGAAGTAAGTGCTAGTACCATTGCCGATCATCCATTTCATGCCCTGTAGAACGAGGTGCCAAGTTGCCTTTAAGCTCTTCCATACCATTGAACCCCCCGCCCCCTC
>JAOTBA010017531.1:0-10272 GCA_025629845.1 Erythroxylum squamatum
GAATTGAACTTTCTAATTTCTCAATAATTTCTCATAATACACAATTCAAGTCTCATCAAAGGTAACGGGATGTTACATATCGTCTGGTGATGAAGTCACATCGTCTGGTGATGACGTGTTGTCTGTGTATTATTCGTAAACTTCTTCTAGGCATTTTTCATCTTGTATCATCTGGTCTAATTTTGACCCTCAAGTTGACAGAATCGCTCTTTGAAGTCCTGACAAAAGTTATAGATCTCAACGTCTTCTTTGAAACCTTCCTAAGATGACCTTAATCTGATATCTCTATAGAAAGTTATGGCTGTTGTCCCGAAACAGGTTCAATTTGATTGAGGACAAAACCATATTTGATTCTTTTGGTCATAACTTCTTCTCTAGACATCCAAATGACTGGATTCTTGAACCAATAAATTCCTAACACATTTTTATACCTCTCCATAAAAAATTAGTAGCATTCTGAATTGAATTGGAAAATATTGATCAAATGAAAATGTGGAATCTGTTGGAACAGTGAAAATAGGAATTTTCTTACTGAACACCCTTCAGTATTTTGATTATATTTGGACCTTTAGGATTCCAAATGAGATGATTTTTGGATTTGGAGTAAACTAGAGATACAAGATTACAAATCATATGAAAAATTCGAATTGTGATTCAGTCTCTAAGATGTTCAAATTCTGAATGGAAGTTATGCATAGTACACTGTTTTTGAATATGACAACCCAAAAATGTTTGAGCCATATCTTCCAAATTACTAAACCAAATTGAGTGATTTTGGTGTCAATAGAAACATAAGACATAGAGGAACACATTTTTAGAAGAGAGTATGAATAAATTACTTTAGTTACACTTTCTAATTAAATGTGAACAGTGGACCCGAAAGTATAACTTGGAAAAATCTGAAGTGAGTTAATGAGAAAGGAATAGAGATTTAAATAGTTCTAGGGAGGCATACACCTAAGTATAAATTATACTTAGATGAGTTTGATATGGGAATGGTTTTGTGATGAAATTAATGGTAAAATACCTGCGATTGTCATGAACATGCATTGTACATATTTTATTTCATTCATGTGCATTGTTAAACACTTATGATTGTATAAATTGTGATATATGTGTATATTGTTTGATATAGAGGAGCAATTGGAACGTCAACCCCCAGACGTTGCCAAAACTTCCAGACATTAGCTTCGGGAGCAACTAGTGAGTAACCCAGACAGTCTCACTTAATTACTTGTTTGCTCAATTTTTGTTTTGAAGTGATTGAACGAATGCGGCTTGATTGTTGATTCTGGACAGAAGGTCCAATGATTGTGAAATGTAGAATGTATATTGAAGTGCTGCTTGTATGTGAATGTGACGAACTGTGTGATTCATAATATGCTTGATTGTAACCAAAGCATTCCATACATGAATGCATGATCAGATAATGGGAGTTGTGACCAAAGTAGCCACCGATCAGAGCTTAAAGCTCAACGTGTGAAAAGAGTCTCGAGCTCAGACACTGATTAAGAGCCTAAGGCTCACTATGTAAAATGAGCCCTGTATTCTCATTGGATAAGGGACAGTTATTAATGAGCCCGGTATCTAAAATGGATACGGGATAGTTCAGGCACTCGGTCACAACAACGTAATAATTGAAAAAGTGTCTCATGAGCATTTCATATGCATTTTGTCAAGTATGTGGATTGTTTGAAATGCCAAATTGAATTGCTCTTACATGTAAATGTGATATGTGTTCAACTATATAAAGTTGTGAACTATATGTTATGTGAATTGTTGTGATGCATAATTGAGTGAACCATCGACGATGGTTACCTCATTGAGTTCACAAAATTTACAAAAATTGCAACGTTGTCTTTTCAGGACCGAGAGATGACTCTAGCTATTGAGAGGCTCTACTATCGTGTAGATTGTGATTTGGCAAGAGATGTCATGGCTCAAAGGTCAGTCAGTTGGGATTTTTGGATGGATAGATAGACTTTGTATATTTTCCTCTTTCATGTAGTACTTTAGACTAGGTTTTTATGATGTACATGTAGGAAAGATTGAAAGACATAATGTAGACTTTTGGTTTTGAGAAATGAAATGAGGAAAAAGTTGGTTAAAAAAATATTGTGATTTTCTTATGATGCTATGCCATATGAAGTGAATGTAGTGATCGAACGTAGCATGCTATTATCATAGGATATGTACCGGAATAACCTCCTGACATCCCAGTATGTACCCTACGGTAAGAGGGCGCTACATTTAGGTGGTATCAGAGCATGGTTGGCATCTGTTGGGACATATAGAAATGTTAAGCATAAATTATCGTGAGAAATGTGGATAATGATTGAAGTTGTTGTTTGTTATAGGTCATCCACCCTAGGTGATTAGATTGATCAACCAGCTGACCAAGGATCGGTAGGAGCCAGTAGGGGGTACTCGGTGCCTCGATAAGAGGAGATGTCTCCTAGAGTTCCCGAGAGAAGAGAAAGGAGGTATGATAGGCTGCGGTAGTAGGGAGCTGTAGACTTTTATGGCAGCACAGACCCTGTTGAGGTTGAGGGATGGTATGAGAGGACATAAAGGGTATTTGATCAGATGGACTGCGAGCCAGACGAGAGGTTTAACTACGCAGTGTCATTACTACAGGGCCCAGTATATCAGTGGTGGAAGACTGTTCCAGGTAGTACCACCAGACCTTGCCAGTTAAAGTTGGAAGACTTTTTTAGGGTCTTTAGAGATAATTATATGCCCAAGATCAATTTGGACAGGAAGATGAAAGAGTTCCTGGAATTGAAGCAGGGTAGGATGTTAGTAGCTGAATATGAGATCTGGTTCAATGAGCTGATGGGCTATGCTATTGCTTTAATTCCTACAGAAAAAGACAAGTGTAAGAGGTTTGAGGATGGCCTCAATATGGAGATTAGAACAAGGTTGGCCATCTTAAACCTAAGCAGTTTCACTGAGTTGAGAGCTACTTCTATCAGGATCGAGCAGTTATTGAGGGAGAGCTGAGCAAAGACTGGGCAAAGGTCCAGAGGGAAGAGACCCAGTGAGAGTCAGGGCAGTTCTGGCAGGAGCTTTAGTAAGTGCCAGAGTAGAGTCTTCAGAGGTGGATCCAGGCTATCAGGATCTGGGCAGAGGGGTAGATTTTCACAGACTGGCAGTGGGAGAGGTACAACACAGAATCAGTTTCCAGTTTGTGAGCACTGTGAAAGGAGGCATGGTGGTGAGTGTTGGAGGCTGACTGGAGCTTGCCTCAAATGCAGCTCCATGGACCATTAGATTAGAGATTGTCCTGCTACTTTGAGATCTCAGTCTGCTGTGAGTGGGCGATCTGGGAGTGATGCTACGGTCCAGCAGAGCAGAGGTGCTGAATCTGGACAGAGAGGCCGAGGTAGAGGCAGAGTGAATTTTGGGAGTTCTTCCAGGAGGACTGAGGGGCAGGGCAGCCGACCGCAGTCCCAGGCTCGGGTCTATGCTATGACTAGGCAGGAGGCTCAAGACTCACCAGATGTAGTAGCAGGTGCGCTTTTTGTTTATGACTTTGAGGCATTTGCACTGTTAGATCTAGGATCCACATACTCCTTTAGCGCACCGCATTTGGCATGTAAGCTACATTGTGATAAGGAGTTGTTACAACATAGACTAGAGGTGAGTACACCTGTAGGTAGTACTACTATTATAGGAGAGGTCTGCAAGGGGTGCTTGATTAAGATTGATCAAGCAGAGTCGAAGGCAGACTTAATTGTATTACAGTTGAGGGAGATAGATGTGATCTTAGGCATGGATTGGCTTACTGCTCATAGAGCTATCGTGAACTACTACACCAAGGAGATAGTACTGGAATCTCCTGGTTAGCCGAGGGCGGTATTAAGAGGAGTTAGTCAGGCAGTGCCAGTTAGGATGATATCCTTTATGAGTGCACTGAGATTGATGCAGGGAGGATTTAAGGCTTATCTGGCCCACATCATTGATACTAGAGCAGAGCAGAGTGTACAGGATATTCCAGTAGTTAGGGAGTTCCTGGATGTGTTTCCCGATAAGTTACCTAGTTTACCACCAGATCGGAAAACGGAGTTCACGATTGATTTAGTTCCAGGTGCTGCTCCTATATCTATTCCTCCATATAGGATGGCACCCGTAGAACTGAAGGAATTAAAGGCTCAGCTATAGGAGTTGTTGGAAAAGGGTTTTATTAGACCCAGTATTTCACCTTGAGGAGCTCCAGTGATGTTTTTGAAGAAGAAAGATGGGACTTTGAGGTTATGCATCGATTATAGGCAGCTGAATCGGGTGACAGTGAAGAAAAAGTACCCATTGCCTAGAATTGATGATTTGCTTGATCAGCTACAAGAAGCTCATATATTTACTAAGCTTGATCTGAGATCAGGGTACAATCAGTTGAAGATAGCTGAGGCTGATGTACCTAAGAGTGCATTCAAGAGCAGGTATGGGCACTTCGAGTTCTTAGTGATGCCATTTGGACTAACTAATGCCCCGACAGCTTTTATGGCCTTGATGACTAAGGTGTTTCAGCCCTACCTAGATTGATTTGTGATTTTGTTTATTGATGATATCTTGGTGTATTCGAAGAGCAGAAAGGAGCGTGCTGAGCATCTGAGAGTCATCTTACAGATTATGAGAGAGAAGCAGTTGTATGCTAAATTCAATATGTGTGAATTTTAGCTGGATCAGGTTATGTTTTTGGGACATATAGCGACTGGAGATGGCATACAGGTGGATCCAAAAAAGATAAGAGGCAGTGATGAATTGGGAAGCTCCGAGAAATGTGTCAGAGATTCGAAGCTTCCTGGAATTGGCCGGATATTACTAAAGGTTTGTCGAGGGGTTTTCTCTGATCTCGATCCCTCTGACAAAACCTCTAAGGAAGAATGCAGTGTTTAGATGGAATGAAGAGTGTCAGAAGAGCTTTGAGGAGCTGAAACATCGATTGACTACCACATCGGTGTTGGCTATTCCATTAGGGATCGAGAGATATGTGGCGTATAGTGATGCTTTGCATCAAGGTTTGAGATGTGTATTGATGCAGCATGGCAAGGTGATCGCTTATGCATCAAGACAATTAAGATCTGACGAGATCAATTATCCATTATATGATTTAGAGCTAGCTGCAGTTGTCTTTGCTCTAAAGATTTGGAGACATTATTTATATGGAGAGACTTTCCAGATATACATAGATCATAAGAGTTTGAGATATCTCCTGAGTCAGAAGGAGTTGAATTTGAGGCAGATAAGATGGATTGAATTATTGAAAGATTATGATTGCACTATTGAATACTACCCAGGGAAAGCTAATGTGGTGGCTAGATGCTTTGAGCAGGAAGTCTAATACTAGTGCAGCTCAGATTCAATTATCGAGGCTACCTAATTTGATTCATTTGAGAGCTTTGAATGTGGAGATGAATCTAGAGCAAGATGATGCACTGATTGCTACTTTGAAGTTGAGGCCGATGTTACATGACATAATCAGAAAGGTTCAGGGCAAAGATCCTGATATGGTGAAGCTTATGGAGAAAGTAAAGGTGAATCCAGATTCTGAGTTTGAGTTGAGGGATGAGACATTATTGTTGAGACATAGGTTGTGTGCCTAATATGGATGATATGAGGAAGGAGATTCTAGAGGAAGCTCATATGGCCGCCTATGCTATGCATCCTGGTATAACCAAGATGTATAACACACTGAAGCAACATTTCTGGTGGCCTGGAATGAAGAAACAAGTGGCGGAATATGTATCTAGGTGTATGACATTCTAGCAAGTTAAAGCTGAGCACCAGGCTCCAATAGGGAAGCTTCATTCGTTGCCCATTCCGGAATGAAAATAGGAACAGATCACTGTGGACTTCATTATGGGACGACCTAAGACTCTGAGGAAGAATGATGCTATATGGGTTATAGTGGACCGGTTGACTAAATCGGCCCACTTCTTACCAGTGAGAGAGAATAGCTCACTTGATCAGTTGGACCAAAGATATGTGAATGAAGAGGTGAGACTGCATGGGGTTCTAGTGTCTATAGTATCGGACAGGGATCCCATATTTACTTTGAGATTTTAGAGGAGCTTGTAGTCTGCTATGGGTACTAAGTTGAACTTCAGTGCAGCATTTCATCCTCAGACAGATGGACAGAGTGAGAGGACAATCAAGATTGTTGAGGATATGCTCAAAGCTTGTGTATTGAAGTTTAGAGGAGCTTAGGATCAATATATGGCATTGATAGAGTTTGCCTACAACAATCATTATCACAGTAGTATCGGAATGGCACCGTATGAGGCACTGTATGGTAGAAAATGTCGGTCGCCATTATATTGGGATGAAGAAGGCTTGAGAATGGTGGAAGGCCCAGAGTTGATACAGGACACAGTGGATAAGGTAAAGTTGATCCGAAGCCGAATTAAAGCGGCTCAGGATAGGCAGAAGAGTTATGTGGATCAACACCGACGTGATATGGAGTACAATATGGGAGATAGAGTATTCTTGAGAGTGTCACCCTGGAGGGGAGTATTAAGATTCGGTAAAAAGGGCAAGTTGAGCCCTAGGTACATTGGTCCCTATGAGATCATTGAGAGGATAGGACGTTTGGCCTATAAGTTGGCTTTACCGAATGAGATGTCTCAATTGCATAACGTGTTTCATGTGAGTATGCTCCGAAGATACCGATCGGACCCGACACATGTGATAACGGCTCAGGAGATTAAGGTTGCTAGTAACTTAAGCTATGTTGAGGAGCCGATCAAGATTGTGGGATCGTAGATCAAGCAGTTGAGGAACAGGGTCATTCCATTGGTGAAAGTCCTTTGGAGAAACCACTCGACTAAAGAAGCAACATAGGAGACAAAGGAGCATATGAGAAGACAATATCCCCACCTGTTCGAGCAGACAGGTAAGAATTTCGAGGACAAAATTTCTTTAAGGAGGGAAGAGTTGTAACATCCCATTACTTGTGGAAGGGTAGAATGGTAAATGTGAGTGATTAATGAGAGTTAGAGATGCATTTCCATGCTCATGCATAATATGCCATACACTTATACATGAATAGTGAATGTATTTGCACATGAAAATAAGTGTACATGCATTTATGAATAATTCTGGGTATAATTGGATTGATCTGTGAATTTTTGAGAGTTATGAATATTTTTACATTAGAAATATTAGTGATTGGTGGAAATATCGTATTTGTATATGTTGGTGAATTTAGGAGTTTCCTTTGAAATTTATGGAGTATTGAGAAAGAAATATATATATATGTATATATATATAAAATAGGGAACAAGAAATTAAAAGAAGCTTTGTAGATAGTTGGATTGTAAAGATGACAGTTAAGGGAATTAGTTTCAAAAGAAACTAAGTTAAAGCTTAGGTATTGAGAAAGTGACAAGTGTCACTTAGGCTTTTGTACTCTTGCTAGAAGTAGGTCACTATTCTTTAAGAGATGACAGGTTAAGTCTTGTCTACGTCCCTTCTTTATTATCATCTTTTCCAAACTTCCTTTTGAAACACAGAGTTTTCCATCAAATACCTTTTAAGAGACTTCTGTGTTTTTCCTTTCTTTCACCAAACCCACTCTGCCATTTGTGTCCTCTACCCTAAGAAAAACTAGAAGTTGGTCATGGTACTCAGTGAAGCACGAAAATCGTGTGAAGTTTAGAGCTTGAAGATTTTGGAGTTTTCAGCAGGTAAGTGGTGAAGAAATCCTTTAGAGTTTGAGATTTATGAAATAAATTTGATAAGTTACTATCACCTGCATGGGAAAATGGCATTTTCGTATTTGTTCATAAATATTGTGTTGATGGGGATGAAAAATATGGTTATGGTGTTAATTTAGTGTTTGAAAGGTTATAAGCATATAGGTGTTGTAAAATATTGAAAGTTTGAAAATCTAGAAAATGTTCACTGAGTATGCTTCAGTCTTTTAGCCACAACGTTTTCTCTTGTCACCCAAACGAGACGATTCTTAATTTGAATTAAACTAGAGATATATGGCTATATTTCGTATGAAGACATCAAAATTCAATTCTGTCTCTAAGGATCTAAAAAGTTGTCATGAAGTTGAGAAGTGGGTGCAAGACGTTTAGAGTTGAGTGTAAAATTCGTGTTCCGACTTTGGGAGAAAAGCTGGACTTAATTTAGATAGATTTTGGAAAAGTTTCCTTCTTGAGAATTGTAGATATTTCTTTTATCTTTCCAACGGTATATAGTATGAAAATTTTAGACATCGGAGTCAAAAGTTATGATCCTTATAAGTGGAGACGTTCTGGGAAGAAAGTGAGACGCAAAAGTGAGACAAAAAAATGAGATGCAAGTGAGACACAAAAGTGAGATGGAAAAATGAGACGCAAAAGTGAGATGCAAAAGTAAGATGCAAAAATGAGACGATAGAAATGAGACGATAGAACTAAGACGATAGAACTGAGACGATAGCAATGAGATGAAAGGAAAGTGACATGATGCAAAAGTGAGACGATACAGAAGTCAGACGTTATAATTGGCCTTCGAGGTCTTCTTAAAAGTTGTAGATCTCAAAGTTCTCTTTCCAATAGTCCAAAAATGAAGTCAATCCGACACCTGTAGTGAGAGTTATGGAAATCACGCCAAAGTAGGTTCAATTTGAGTGAGGTCATAAACATGGTTGCTTCTTTTAATCATAACTTCTTCTCTAGAGACCTCCTAATGACTTGATTATTGAAGCAATAGATTCCTACCACATTGTTCTTTCTCTCCATGAAAATTTGGAGTAATTGGTGTTGAATTGAAAAAGATTGATCAAATGAAAGTGTGAGAATCTGTTGGAACAGTGTGAATAGGATTATTCTTACTGAGCATACTTCAGTTTTTTGATTATATTTGGATATGTAGGATTCCAATTAAGATGATTTTTGATTTTGAGTAAACTAGAGAAATAGGGATACGAATTATATGAGAAGCTGAATCTTGATTCAGTCTCTAAGGTGTTCAATTTCTAGATGGAAGTTGGATATAGTACACTGTTTTTGGATGAGAACAGTCTGAAAATGTTTGAGGTATATCTTCCAAATTACTGAACCAAATTGACTGATTTTGGTGTCAATAGAAACATAAGACATAGAGGAACATTTTTCTAGAAAAGAGTATGACCAAATTACATCAGTTTTGCTTTCTAATTGGATGTGAACGGTAGACCCGAAAATGTGATTTGGAAAATTTCTAAACTGAGACAATGAGAAAGGATTGGCGATTTTAATGGGTTTAGTGAGGCATAAACCGAAGTATAAATTATACTTAGATGAGTTGTAAAATGGGAATGATTTTGTAAGAAAATTATTGGAAAAATACAGTTGGGACCCCGTTTCCGGAGCCCAACATCCGGAGTCCTAAACCTTGAGCTTATTACCCCGTAGGGTTATAACTAACATTTCTCAAAGGTGGTGTGCCCACACCATTTAAACACTAAAATCTAAACTTGACCTCATCAAAGAAATCGTAGCTCTAGTTCCTTAATTTTTTTTGAAATAAGAAACATCTCATTTGGGGTTTAACCCTTCAAGATAAACTTAATGAGCTAAAACGTAACCATACCCCAAGCATGCTCTCCCAACCGACCTCTCACTTATTCTAATGCAACTATCTCAAAAACACTCCAAAAGACACAAATTTTCATGGAGAGATAGTACAGGAAGTTAGAAATCTATTGCTTCAAGAATCACTTCATTTGGGGGTCGGATGGGGAAGTTATACCTGAACGAATCGAACATGTTTATACCATTAATCAATTTGTACCTATCTTGGCACAAGTGCCATAACTTTTGCTACAGATTTCAGATAGACTTAAATTATGGCTTATTTGAAAGAGGACTATAAGATATGCAACTTTCATGAAGACCTCAAAGACCAATTCAATCTTCTGAAGGGTAGAAAATGGGTCAGATGATGCATGACGTCATTATGAGACGATGGTGATGTCATCAGACGATACAAGATTGGGAAAATTTCCATAAATTTCCCTAATGATATCATATTAAGGTGTTGTTTATATGGTTGGAAAGAGGAATTCAAGATCTATAACTTTCATGCAGACCTCAAAGACCAATTTCATCGTCTGAAGAGTAGAAAATGGATCAGACGATGCATGATGTCATTATGAGACGATGGTGACGTCATCAGACGATACAAGATTGGGAAAATTTCCATAACTTTCCGTACAGATATCGGATTAAGGTGTTCTTTATATGGTTGGAAAGAGGACTTCAAGATCTACAACTTTCATGAAGACCTCAAAGACCAATT
>JAOTBA010017552.1:0-10270 GCA_025629845.1 Erythroxylum squamatum
AGTTCATTAATCAAGATCCTGGACTTAAAGAGAGTCCTTTAAGGTTTACCATTCAAACTTAGTGATTTCTATTCCCATCAAATTAGTTTTGAACTATGATAGCCAAAGCTCATTTTCAAGAGGATTTTATCACTTGTTTCAATCTTTTCATTTTCTATTTTCAAAAACCCAAAAATACTTTTTACATGCTTTAATGCATTTTAGTTCATTAATAATTTCAAGATCGAAACCCCCATTTCCTTACTAACTTTGCTTGCACTTTATGACATATAGACTAGCTTAGGTCCATTTCATTAAGTTCCGATTAAGTGAGACGACCCGAGGTTGCAACCTATCCTGCAATCTTGGAATTTATTATTTTTGACCGGTTTCCAATGATCGATCTTTAGATCGAATCGACAAGGCCGCGATCATTAAGAAGCAAACATCAGGTATCACTTTGCAATCCTTGCAACTAGGTTAATCACTCTGCCTTATAAGAAAGTAATCAATTTGATTTTTCGTAGTTTTGTTCTTAAAAGTCACTAGTGCACCTCATTTTTTTTTAAAAAAAGTGTTGACTATCACTAACTTAAATGTTACATTGAAATTTAACAAAGTGGTCCCGCTAACATTCCTTTTACCGTACCTGAAACCTCCATGATTATCCATTCAAGGTTGCTCCTATATGATCATTAAAGTATCCTCCTAGAATAACTCCCGGGGGTATTTACTTAATCATCTCATCTAGGTCTTCCTAGAAATGACAATTAAGTTATTCGCCCAATCTTACGTGAGGTTCATAAACACACACCACATTTATAACAATGCACTTCGCCATAATCTTTGAGGACATAATCCTATTGTTAGTCCTTTTTAACCCCACAATATGTATGCGTTCTTTGACAACTAAGATACCTACCCTATTATATCATCTCAAATATCCTGAATGCCAAAGTTTGAATTCATTAATCTCTTTTGCTTTAGCCTCGCCCATCTTGTTCCCTGGACGCACGCTATATGAATCTTATATCATGTTGATTGACAATGTAATTTGTAGGTCAATACCTTAAATGATAAGTAGATTCAATTGTTAAAGGAATCTTTTTTTTAAGTGGCTAAAGAGGATTGCCTTTGAATTAAATTACAAGTGTCTAGATTTGTAACTCTTCATTGATACATTTACCTAATGATCTGATTAAAAGCTCTTAAGGTGTGTATAGAAAACCACAGAATTTGGGAGGGAATAGATGAGCGTTCATCTTTACCCAACCAAAGGGAGGTTTAAACCAATAAGAATTAGATAAAACTGCTGTCATGACTAATCTCTATATAAGCACCAAACATCTTGCTCCCACTCCTCGAGAATATTACTAGCTCCACTATAAATGGTGTTGGGCACAACACAAGCTTTAAAGCCATGGTTTAACAGCATAACACTCGATAAACTTTCTTCACACAAGATAGAGGGATCTTGTGCTATCTTTCCATTCAATAGATTTAGAAATTTTTGCAAAATATTTTTTGAATATTCGTTTCCCTACTTCCACTTTTTTGATCCATATATTTGTTTTAAGATTAGATTATTGAGATCTCTTTTTCGAATTATATTTCTTATAATTTGTGTTTTTTATAGTTATAATTGAGGAATGCGATGATTGTATAGTTTTTAGAGATATTCAACTTGACGCTGCCAATTAAAATTGGAAAATATTATATTATGCATTAAATATGTTTTATAATGTTTCTATTTTTAATATGAGTCAATTTATTGCTTGAGATAAAAGATATTTAAGTAATTTAAGAAAATTTTGAAATAATTTTCAATTTTTTATAAAAATTCTTTTTAAAACTTTCAGTTTAAAAAATAATAATAAAACACAAGTGACATAAATATCACACGTGGATCAGTCAAGTATCGTTGACATAATAACTTATCTCTTAAACTTTATCTAAACTAATTAAACTTTATTAAAATTAATAATTTAAAATAATCATAATAAATTATTAATTTAATTAAAATTTATATCAGAAATATTTGAATGGTATCTTTATAACGTTTAAGCTGCGTATCTTTCACCAAATGAATTATTTTAGAAAATAAACTTTTTTAAAAATTTTAAAAATAAGAGATTTTTATAAAGTTAAATTCTAAAAAGTGCTTGTGCGCTCAACCCTATTATTTATGTTTATTTCCATACAAAATTGGGTTTGAATGTCAACCGACTTTTATCTAGCTCAAGCTAAGGTTTAACAATTAACTACCTTTTAATTCCATTTGTAGGTAAAACGCAAAACAGAAAACTTGTTCAAACAATTAACTTGTATTGACTTGACCAAGGAATTTAAAACCAATCACCATTGTCACATATTTTCCACTTTTTTTTTTTAAAAAAAAAGAGGAAATAAGTTGAACGGTATAATCTCCAAATCCCAAATCTGTGCTTATTTCTTGGCTAGCTATTAAGAACCGATTGAGGATTAAGTGAAGACGATTTAGGCTGAATGAAACTGTGTTTTATGTCAAAATGCTGATGAGGATCGAAATCACTTGGTTTTTTTATTGTAATTATTTTAAGCCGTAGGGAGCAGACTTCAACATATGCTGGAGATATCTAACCCGACTTACGAATGGGAGCTTACCTTGAGCCGGTTCATTAACTATTCCTGGATGTATGCTTTGTTACATAAAGTGGCATTCGTTACTGATATTTACATGATATGGAAAGAAAGAAATAGTCAAATTTATAAGGACATGGAGGTAACAAAAAATAAGCTAGCTGATACTATCGTGACTTGCATCAGAGCTGCGATCCCAGCTAACAATGCTGGCCATGTTCTCACTGATAATATGGAGCAATGGTATATGTGAAGGGCTAGTGATAGTGTTGTCGTGAACCCTGATGTGTTGTCTTTTAAAATCTTTGTAATAGAATTGTAAATCCTGTCCGTAAGCTGGACAGTAGATTCTCCTATTTTCCAAACTGTGTAATATCTTTGCTATGGATATAATATATTATTCATTCATTTCCCCGAAAAAAAAAAATGAACGGATCTGACTACCAATCTGATGTAAAAATAACACTAAATTGAAAGGATCTGACTACCAATCTGATGTTAAAATAACACTAAGCAATGTTTACATAAATCATAACTTTGACATTTCAATAAGACATCCAGAACACGAAGTTAAGAATCATCACCTAAATCTTTTTAGCAACTAAAATGCTTGCCCATACATGCACCATATTTCCAAGACATATCACATAGCTGCATGTGATTGTGTCGTATCAATTGCATTGTGATGCAAAAGATCAAGATCAGAGAAGTCAAAATCTGGTCTTCTAGACGCAATTTTAACTAAGACGTTTATCAGGCCTTTATACGAACCACAAACGAACCTGTAAACAGATTTGCAAGTACAAAAACAACAACAATGGTCAGATATAGTTCTCCCTAAATGCTATAATGCTAATGAAAAAGCACCAACTGTTTAACTACATCTCAGGCATTCCTGCTGAGCAGAATAATGAATATAAAAGTGAGCAGGACTCTAAATCTTATGATCTCAGTTTATGCATGACCCAAACTCAATCAGAAACAGAAGGATAAGGCAGTAATATTATAGTTTGGCATTATAGAGATCTGCATAAGATATAGTTAATGATGGTAAAAACAGAGATAGATATTTGCATAAAATGTCTTTCTTAAGGCTGACTACAAATGCCAAAATCATAAACAAAAACTTCCCAGCCAAAGTGCTGGATATTGACAGAGTGGAATGATCAACAAACAGAGGAAATCGAACATCCATATTTACAGTATAGATATGAAGTTGCTACGAAATAAATATCCTGTTGACAGCAACAACCCTTGAGCACTGAATTTGAGTGTAGAAACCTAACAAACAAAAAGAATGGTAAAAAACAAAGATAATTGCACTAGATCCATGTACAGATAAGCCATAAGTATCTGTCAGCCTTAAGACTCTAGGGAAAGTCAATCTTGTGATAGTGCTTTAGCTCAAATCTGTGAAAACAACTAGAGGATTAGACATGGCAAGCTCAAGGTTCCAAAACGATAAGACAGAAAGCATGTGATTGTAGTTAAATACTTTGAAAAGTACTAAAAGGATTAGCAGAAGGGAATAAAAACGCAACGGCAAATTCATCAAAGAAGGCAAGGATGAAATTCGTGTATGAAATTGCAACCATTAGAGGACATAAGTTTCATCTGCGCTATACTTCTTTTAACATCGTCAAGTATTTTTGGTCATAATCTGTGTTAACCAATGAAATTTATGGTTGATTTGGTACCAGATAATAGATTTTAGTCAAGCCTACGGCTGGTCAAAGTGGATGGAGCTTATTAGAAGATAGATTCCACCAAGAGATGAATCAGAAAGAAACTGATGGATTAGATGGTTAGACATGGACTAGCAGTATCATTACACAAAAAGCAGATAGAAAGAACAAGAAAAGTATTTTGAACAAATATAATCTAAGAGAATTGTATCCAGAATAAGAAAAATAATCAAATGGACCTTCCAAAGAAATAATAGACTGAGAATCCTTTCAAGAAAGAAAAAATTATATTCAATAATTGAGGATGAGAGCAATCAAACAAATTTCTTCTAAAGCTTCAGAAAGCAAGTTAAGTTTTAATTTTCATTACCACTAAAGAACACACATTAATAAAGGACCAAAGAAACCATTCAGATTTGATTACTTACAAGCTGGAAGACTAGAAATGTCAGCAGAAACTGCACAAGGGATTCCGAGGTTAGAAAGAGCGCCCCTTATGATTCCACAAGGGAAATATAGATGCATGCTCATCGCTTGGGCAGCCTTGTTTTCGGATAAAGCAGAAGGATCTTGTGGCAATCGTCCGTTTTCAGTCAAAGAATCAATTGATGGATCAACTGACATCCGTGAAAGCCATCGAAACCGGTTATCTTGCAACACAAAAGTTCCCTAAAAATCAAGGACAAACGCTGATGTGATCCCTAACAGGAAAAAAAAAAAACCTCAAAACACTCCCAAATTCAAGTCCTAGCACATTTCACATTACCGAACGTCCAAAGCCATGAAATTATGTCCTATCAACTACGGATCTAGTTAAAATCAATGTTCCCAGTAGGGAGTTCGTAATTTCCTTATATGGGTCTACGCGAACCAGAAACTTACTCTATGGTTTGTCTTCAAATTGTCAATCTGCTTCTTGAAAACCTCTGACCAGAAATCCTTGCATATAAACTTTATCGCTTCAAGATGATCAGTAAACCGGGGCCGCTCCGTAGTATACCTATAAAAAAGACAACATCTTTACTTCCATCAACCTTATTCACATCAACAACCATGAAAGTGCATCATTTTCTCCTCCCTTCCCACACTTCCCATCAACTAAAAAGCATAGAAGACATTAAAATTCAAAGAAGTAAAAAAGTCAAACAAAGAGAAATTGAAAGTTGAACGAAGTGAGGGAGAGGTAACCTTTCCGAGAGCTGGTGGCCGACCTGGTAGCCGATAGCTTCGATCCGACGAGCAGCGAGTTCAGGTTTGGTGGCATAAAACCTATTGCAGTATGTTGAAACCATTTCAGTCAGCAGGCTATCAATGCAGCTCTCTGATACTTCTCTTCCCATTTAGTTTCTCTCTACCTCTCTCTCTAGAAAATAAGAGGATGAAGTTTCCTCTGTAAAAATGGATTTCTAAGGCCGTTAAATAATTTGGGTCTAGATTAGAATTCTAAATGGGCTTTTAATTATCTTGTCAGTTGAGCAGTTATTATAATCATAATATAAAAATTTTAGTTTTTCAATTACTTAAATAAGGAAAAAAAGAAAAAAAAATACATGCAATCTTCTTTTTAATTTATGGAAGAAAGATTGAAATTCATAAGTAATTTTGTTAAGCATCAAGGATGCAGTGTTCCATTCCTATTTTCTACAAATTTGTAAAGTATCAAAACATTAACTTATATCATATGATCTTTATCTATTGACTTTGAAATTAAGGATATTATCTTAATAATGTTTTGAAAATAAAACTAGAAAGCTCTTTCAATTTGTAATAAATCAAATAGACATGGTCACATTGAATATAATAATATATCAAAGTGATAAAATTCACAATGGTATATCAGTATCTTGATATTTATTGGACATATGATGTTTAAATAAATTAATAGTAATTTATTCAAAACTCGTGTTCTCTTTTCGTATGGTTTTATTGTCATTTTACCAACTAGACAATATTTACAAATAAGTAGATATATTTGATTTAAATTACACAAAAGATCTTTTTTAACTACTCGACTTATTCGATCTTTATCAATGTACTATAGTCTGACACACTAAACAATTATATCGTGATTAAAATTAGTAAATAATGTAAATAAGGAATAACTTATATTATTACTGTGATAGACAACATCTAGTATAATAAAAATGTTTGCTTCTCATCGCACTTAAGAAGGGATGAACTAGGTATTAGTGAATTTAAGAAAATTTTGCAACTTAAAAAAGAATCTAGGTTAATTTCAAGTTGAATGATAATATTTAATGGCAATTTAATCAATCTCATTCAAACAACTAAGAATAACGTAAAAGTGTAGGGAAAAGAAATTACAAATCGAATCGATTTTATATTGATTTGATACTAATCTTTACCTATATCCACTCCTCAAGACTCTCTTGGAATTCTACCATACTCTTTTTTCAACTAAATGAAGAGGAACATGAACTCAAATGCGTAAAACATGAACTCAAGAATCTCAATCATTCTAATACAACAATATCAATGCCATAATGTATGACACCAAAAAATGGTGTAATAGAATCCAACTTTCCTTATATTTTGGCCCTACAAACCAAGAACTTCAAGAGGAGGAGAAAGAAGCTATGCATGCATGCTCACACAAGGGTGGTTAAAGTGCAATACTCATTATTGAAGCAAAGATCAAGGGTGTAATGGCTGGAGGATGGAGATATATAGCAACACTTCTCCTTTTTTTCTTTTATAAATCCATTTTGACCAGGAGGAACTTAAGCATGATCACTTCATTACAAATAGAGGATGGTTCTATTACTTGTACTTAGGATGACCTATTCAAAACTGCCTAAATCTACATCAATAGAACACTTATTTCAAAGGATAATTCCTCTTCTTCTAGGCTATTACTTAATTCCTTCGTCTTGGACAGAATTTCAAATGAATGTGAAGCTACACGTGTCTCAACCTTTCACTATTATTGATATGAAGAAAGTAGCATTTAACCTCAAACCTAATAAATCCCCCAGGCTTAATGGTCTTAATGAGGTGTTCTTTCAAAAATAGTGGCATTTGATCAAGAACCTAGTTATAAAGGAACTGTGGAGTCTTTCTAATAGATGGGATTTGTCAAAAGAATTTAATAAGACTTTTATTTCTGTTATTCCAAAGATCTCTAATCCTATCACCTTGTGATTTCAGACCAATCAGTTGTTGTAATTTCATATACAAAGCGTGCAAAGTTATCTCAATATTATTGGCTTTTAGATTGAAGCAGACTTTTAAAAAATGCTCAACTACTTGAAAATATATCAAAAACTAAGTAAATAAGGTAATTAATATAAAAAAATCAAGCCAAATACTTAAGAAAATATATGTATATATAATTAATGTACATAAGTTATTCTATCTATAGCTTCTTCTTTGCTTCATTAATTGGAAGTACATCCGTCTTTTTGTTCTTATTGTTTTTACTGGAAGGGCTTCTTACATTTCATTTAGCATCCTCCATATTTATATATTTTTTTTGCACCGCTATGCACTTTCTTAACAAGAAGATTATATTTTTACAAGATACAAAATCATTGTATCTACTAATTAATCTTATATCTTACAATATTTGAACAGTGACAAATATAGATACTTTACATAGAAAGATGAAATCCATTTACAAGGAATTAGTTCATATTCTCAGAGTAACATAAATTATAATGAACAACTAGTATTTGACTACAGGTGTTGTTTCTTTCTTTCAATTGAAAATTCTTAAAGAGGACAAGATCAAGCAAGAAAAAATTTTGTTATCGAAGCGCCAAATATCACCCTAAATCCAAATAGGGAGAATTAAAAATAGTATTCCAATCATAATTAAATATCATGCATGTTATAACAAGTTCTAAAGGGGTTATAATAGTAGAGGCTTGATCTTAATTGGCTTGCCTAATTGATTTTACAATTATATATTTGTATGGGTTATTATATAAGAGTAATCAAGTTACGAGCATGATCTTATTTTTAACCTATTTATTACCTAAAATAATTATAATTTTTCAATTTCTACTTGCGTAATTAATAAAATACATGAACGTATTATTTATTTACTTCTTATTATGAATAGTTGGACTATTAACATAAATAGCTTTCTTACCACCTTCATGCATAAAGGTGTCGTATATCTAGATATGTGCATAACTTAACTTTTCTAATCCCTAAAAAAAGACATCACACATGTCTTCTTCTTACCTAAAACACATGCTAAAAATATAGTTTATTGATTACACCTATCAACGCATTCATTGCCTTCTAAATGTGATTGATCAATTTTTATGAAAAAACCACTAAAAGATATCCTCATTTCATAGGAGGTTTTACTCACATCCTTTGGTTATAATAACTTTAATTTCTTGCCTAAATTATGATCCACTTTTTACAATCTTCACAATGAGTTATTTGCAAGTCTAATGTATTATATATGGATGAAAACTATACTACTTAGTTGGTCTAGCATCCTAATCTCGAAGACAAGTTCTTTATATAGAGTTAACCCAATATAACAAGATGGCTTTAGGAGATGGATATATCAAGTGTTTATATATTTTTAGTAAGTGTTGCAACTCATTGTTTCATGATAGATTATCTTTTCCCTAACAATTATAAATCTCATCTTCTTCATATAATGTTGAAGAGTACAATAATCTCACATGTTTTTTCTTTTGCCATATTTGATACATTAGCATGCTTATCACATTTTTAATAGATATGCAAGATTCTATTTTACATAAATAAGTGCAGTATCTAAAATTGTAATTAACATTACTAAAAGAGAGGAATAAAAGACATACAAAGGAAAAAGTAGTGAAATAAAAGGTAAAAAGAGTTAATATTTATAGTTAAATTTTATATATACACTATACCCTTGGTTGTTTTTTATGATCATATATCATATAATTAGTTCTAGATTACTACTTTTTAGTAAAGAGTTAAGCATCAATAGTATCACAATCATGGGTTCCTCAAGAAAGAGAAAGAGGTGTTATCTAACTAAGGGGGAAAAATGGAAAGAAACAAAAATATAATGTCTTCATCATTATTGATGATAATCAGAGTAAAACTCTTGGTAGGAATGATGGATCAAAGCATATGAAGATGAATTTTTTTTAATTCAAATAGCAATCAAACAATTACCGTTGTCTAAAATTATGTGAGACATCATTTTTGTAAATATTTATTACGCATAAATGAGCAATCTTCTTGGCCTTTTCTAAAAAATATTTTGTGAAGGTTTAATAGCCCCTATTAATATAGAGATAAGATATTTGATTGTCATAGATTTAGAATTTTTATTGGATAGGACATTCTAGGATGTATCAAATTCTTAAATTGAAGTTATCAATTCTTTCTACAATGGCCATCAATACTTTCAACCAAAAAAAAACTTCACTTATGTTTGATTTGAATCAATCACTGCTAATCAGCTTACCATCCATAGACATTAATATAATCAAGTTCTTAGCAATAATGTTCGAATAAAATGCACACTAGGTAAAGGAAGAATCACAAAATTTGTCAAAATAATCACAATGCTAATAAAGATTTTGTTCTCAAAGTTTGTATTCTTAAGGAATCCTTGGTGAATGGTTACATGAATAAGACTAGTCAAATTTTTTAGAGTGACCATCATACCACTAGGCACATTATAGTTACAAGTTTTCACTATCACTACCAATTGGATAATCTTATTATTTGAACTCAACAATCTATTTTTAATTGCACGAATCGATATTCTTATTGCTACATCCCTACAAAAGAGAAAACCTTTTCTATTGAGATACTCCAAGATCAATATCCATAGTTCACTACAAAAATCATTATCATCATCTTAGTGGAGCATGTTAGCCGCTGAATTTTTATTTTATTTTATTAAGCATGATTACATGATTTTTTGAATCTAAAGGGAGTAAATTAGGTTGGCATTAATTAGAATGGTAGCATTAATAAGTTAGGTGGCATGAGTAAATGTA
>JAOTBA010017610.1:0-10267 GCA_025629845.1 Erythroxylum squamatum
GCCGGTTCTCTGATAAACCGGCCGGTTTTTATATTCAAGGGTTATTAACTAAAATCGAACCGGACACATGGCCGGTTTAAACTATTTTCGGTCGGACCGGCCGGTCCTGTCCAGTTTTCAAACCCTTGATATTTCTCAAATAGGATTAGAACATCCTAAGATAAGCATGATGACTTGTATGTGAATTTTGAACCTAGGCAACGTATGGTAGACTTGAATTTCAAGTGGATGCTAATATACTGAGGTATTTAATAAATGACATTGTTTTTAATAACTCTTTGCACTTGGAGTGTAGCTGATGTTTTTATTATGTATTTTGAGAAATGATATTGTTTTCCACCAATCTGAACTTGAAATGTAAAGGACAACGTTTTATTTTCTAAAACAACACTTTTGAAAAATTTTGCATTTAGAGTACAAAACATGGCTTTTATTTCATGAGATAATGTCTTGGAATTTACATATGCATAATCGAGTCATGTATGCTGCATATTTTTGTTCTCTTTTGGCTTAGAGCCATGGCAATTTTATCGATTGGACCGATAAATAAAGGCATAGTGCCTTACTTGATTTTATACTTAATAATTGGACATGATTTGTTTTGTGATTGGTGAGAAAATGATTGGCCAATCGTGTGCTGGGCACAACTGATTATGATTAAGCGACCCTCGTACCTTTAACGCTGGAACATTAACGATGAGTCGCCATATCGGCACCTTTCTACGGGACTTGCGGGTGATTTCACACTTAGGGTCTGGACACCGACAAGGTCATCACCTAGGATCATGACGCTCTTGTCGACTGTAGTCCGGACTCACCACGAACGAAAGTCGAGCCAACACTGAGTATCGGTGGGTGTGCACATTAGTTTGGCCGACTAATGATGTCACACATGATTGTTTTGGCTTATCTTGATATTGGTTTTCCTATCGAGATTTGATTGATACATATGATATTTTTATGCTTTTGTGTACTAGAACTGGAATCTATGTTCACCGGATGTAATAGGCTAGGCCTATATGGTTCCTAACCAGTATACGTTGAGTCATTGGCTAGGCCTATGTATTCTATATGTGATATATATTCACTTCATAGGCTATCTACACCGTCTTGGTATGAATCGAATTCTATTTGTGATATATGTGTTTCCTGCTCATTGAGTACCTAGCATACTCACCCCCCCTTTGCTTTCCAACCATGCAGGTTAATTTAGTGAGTTTGAAGCTTTGAGTTGATCGTGCAGTCTTTTGACATTTTCAGGGTATTACCACACGTGGGTAGTTTCCTATTTTGTACTTTTATTGTCTAGTGGCTCATGAAATGTGTTTATGTAGATACACTTTATGATTTTGTAAGTTAACTTTTGATTGCTATGTGTTTTATAAATGACTTTATGTATGAATCTTTTGATACTGTTGTTGAGTTTGCCTTGAGTGGTCATTAAAGTCCTAAAGTTGTGGTTGGATGTGAATATAGAAGTGTGTTTAAAAATGTTTGCAGCTTTTGGAATTTTTAAAATACAGCCGTTGTGCTGCCCAAATTTTTCAAAAAAGAAAAGAAAAAGAAGAACAGATATTTAGTTAGCCTTGCATAGTCAGATTAAGGATACTGTGAGTGTCTTTAGCCCAGTTATGCGGCAGTTGTCATGGGCCCAATGTGGTACCGGGTTGTGACACTTAGTATGGGAACGAGATGTTACAAATTAGATTATAAGGATCCTTGCAATATATGATATCTTTTATCATAGGTCTCTAAATTGATTAGTTAGTCGATGTTGATTTCTCCATAAAGCTATTGCCACTCTCCATACCTAATGATTTGATACCAATCATTAGATTCCAAGTAATAACTCCCTCAAGATTGATAAGACCACTCAACCAATAACAAACTAATCAAACAATAAAGATGGGTGAAAGAAAAATAAACATAGAATTTAATGTGGAAAGCCTCCAGTATAGAGGTAAAAACTATACAATAAATTGGCAATAAATCTATTAAATCAAATGTCAAGATACAAGCTGTAAAAGGTTTTGAGTTGTCTCACTCAAGAATACCTCACAAGATGATTACAACTTTTGTCTCTAGCTATATATAAAAAGGATTAGTTGGGATTAGTATTGTTGTCTCATACAACCTTTATCTTTCAAACTTATCCTTTAATCTAGCCTATACAGTCATGTGTGGTGATTGTATTTGATCTTTAAGCTTTAAAACTCAATGTTCCAAAGATAAACATTCAAAGTGTCTTATACAGTCAGTGGACACGGTCGCGTTCACCATTAGCGCTGGCGTGTCTATCCTCAAAGCATTCCCATTCAACTTGTATATGGTTACAGATGCTTAAATGGTCATCTCCTCCACTGACATAAATGTGTGCAACCCAAATCCGGGTGTATCCTTTAGAAAAAACTTCCAATCATCAATTTCTACCTCAAATTCGCCTGAACTTCGATCATTTTGATCCATAAAGACAACTAAGACAACTAAGACTTCTCAAGTCCAAATTTAGTGGTATTTGTCAAGTGAACTGTCTAAAATAGTGCTTGACCCATAACACCATGTACTTTTGACACACCATCTCTAATATAAATGTCAAATAAAAGAAAAGAATCAACTTTGAAAAGTACAATAAAACATATACACTCCACAATATTTGATTATCAATTTTAACATAAAGTAGTCACATTGGAGATAATTTCTAGTAATAGCATTTTTATTTTATAGGCTCACTACTGGTGAAAACACGTAAAGAGGATTTAGGACCGCCCATGACTCCACAATTATCCCATTGAAGACTCAACATGTTAGTTATATTATTTTGGCACTATTTTTTAAATCGATTACTATGCCTCTATCGATTGTTTATAAAGGATGACATTTTAGTTATGTCATTTTATCACCGATTACTAAGTATTTATGGATATTTCGTGAAGGATTATTCATTATTAATGTTAAACTAAGTGAGATTCTATTTAATGGATTTGATGAAAATAAAATATATTATTGTTAATATTTTTAGTTTTATAATATTAGTAATTAAATTATAACGAATTAAGCAATATATCAAAATTAAGTTTAATAAAAAGATAAAATAATCAAAAGAGCAATTGAATCATTTGATAATAAAAAATAAGTAAAGTTAATAAAGTGAAGCAAATTACAATTTAAGTAAGTTTCAAGAAAATTCAAATGAAGAATTAATAAAGAATAATAAAGCACTTTGAGGTCTAACAAATTATTATAATTTTTCTTATAACCTTATTTTGGTCATTTTAATAGTTTAGGGATTCAAGGATTGAATTAACATTTATATTTAGGGTATAAATATGATTTATGGCATAATTGAAAGAAAAATTATATTGAATTTTAAAGAAAAATTTTGGTCCTCAAACAAATATTGTGAAACTTTTGAAACAATTTTGAATTAAATTTTATCTAAATGGGGTATTTTGATACTTTTGAACATTTTGAAATACTAAAAATTTATAGTTATTTTGAAAATCTAATTTGGTAGAGATTCTATCCTATATGTTTAGATAGGTTAGTTGAGCATAGGAATCAAAAAGTTATATAATAGGTGTAATTTGTTAGATTAGGGGATAGGCTAGCTTATACATTAACTAATAAACAAAGGCTAGCTAAATGTAAGAGATTCACTAGATGAAGTGATAAGAAATTAGTCATTATAACTATTAGTTTATGTTTGACGACTATTTGAAGTGAATTTGGAAATAAACATATTATAATAAATTTGTGGGAAGAACCTTTGGCATATTAGAGAGTTACTAAGAATTTTGAGAGGTTAAAGACTACGCTTGAGTCCATATGTTTATTTCATAGATCATATTGAATATGAATTCATTGGTGTGAGTAAAAAAGGGAGGTTTTAAGTTGTATATAGTCATGTTAGTGTAATAATTATACAAATTTAATTGGTTGTATATATGGTGAGGATTTCTCTTAACCATGAATAAGAATTATAAAGAGTTCCTCTTCACTTATAGTAAGAAGATGATTATAAGGGTTCCTCTACCTACAACAAACAAGATGTTATATAAAGCCTTTTTGCACATTAAAGGACTATAATGTTATAATTATGAAGTGAAGTTTAGGAAAAGGATATAAACAAACGGTTGCTTGACAAAACTATTATAAATCGATTTTTTACTCTTTCCTACTTTTCTAAACTATATATGCTTATAGTTGCATGAATTAAATTATATATGCTTATTGTAATAAAATATTTGTTCTTTTAAGTAATTCATTCATTATTTTTTTAAATAGGATAAAAAGTTTAAACACAATTCACACCTCTTATGTGTTATATGATAACTAGCATTTAAGAAAATGAGTTCAAAGTAATCACATGCATGAACGTTATATAGAACTTTTGAATAATCTTCTTCACAATGTAACCTTTTGTTATGGTGGAGATAATGAATGCACGTATGGATCTATTATTCTTTATGATTCATTATTAGGTGGCAACTATTCAATATGTTGCTTACAATAAGCACCCCTTGTGAGCATAATCAACCATAAATCTATGTTCCATCATGCATCACCATATTCAAACCCTATGGACACTCCAACCACATCACACTAAGTAATACCCCTCAAACTTTACAACCTAATTTAACCATAATGACATATGTGTAAAGAGGTTTGATTCATGAGTTAATTTATAAGGGTTTAGCTACACATATATGGCTGGCTCCTACTCATTATTAATGTGATTTTGATTTTTATGTTTATCACCCTCAAGCCCATTTGGAGGTCCCACCTAATCTACATGGAGGGATAAGATCCTCTATAAGTTGATATAATCTCATAAGATAATTAGACTATAGCTTCACTTATATGATTGAATTGCAAATCTACTCCTATGAGGAATCATCTTTTAAAAGGAGGCTTGATAAGTTATGAAAGCAAAGCTTGTTCATTCTAAAAAAGATATTTTTATCATATTTAACACCCTTTTATTTCACTAATTTGAGTGTTAGAGTGTCTTATGTAGAGAAAGTTTAGAAACTTTAATTATTTGTTTGTACAACCCTATAAACTTAAAGATAATCTAGTAAGCTCACACCAATCTTGGTTTATATCATAACCTTTATGCAAAATTCATAATAGTCACATCTACCTAACTTTTCTTTTTCAATTATAACACTAACACCATTAGTTGGTTAAAACACTAGCTTTTAATGTATATCGATATCTTGGATGCCTTGTGAATTCATATATGCTTATATGGATCTTGATAATTCTTTGGTATTTAAGGCCCTAGTAAAGTAAATTAAGACGCCTATTATATTGACTATGAATAAGAATTGTAAAGAGTTCTTCTTCACCTATAGTAAGGAAGATGATTACAGGGGTTCCTCCACATGTAGCAAACAAGATTCTATACCTTTTACCCATTAAAGGAAGGGAGAATTATAGTTATTAAGTGAAGTTTAAGAAATGGATATCAATAACTAGTTTCTTGACAAAACTATTTTAAATTGATTTTTGCTCTTTTCTACATGTCTAAATTATTTATGCTTATAGTTGCTTTAATTAAATTGTATATGCATATTACTTAAAAATATTTATATTTTTAAGTAATTCATTTATTTTTTAAAAAATTGGATAAAAACATAAACATAATTCACCCCTTTTATGTCTTATATGAGAACTAACACTTAAGAAAATGAATTTAAAGCAATCACGTGCATGAATGTTATATAAAACTTATAAATAATCTTCTTCACAATGTAAACCTTTTATTATGGTGGGGACAAATGCACTTATGGATATATTATTAATGATGATTCATTAGGTGGCAACTAATTAATATACAACTTGCAGTATGCACACCCTGTAGGTACAAACAACCATGCATCTACATCCAATTATGCATCACCATATTCAAACCTTAGTGACAATGACACTCTGACTACATCACACCAAGTAATGCCCTGTCAAACTTTACAACTTAATATACCCTTAATGACATATCTGTAAAGAGGCTTGATTCACAAGTTGATTGATAGGGGCCCAAGTTAGCTACATATAAATGACTGTCACTACTCAATATTAATGTGATTTTAGTCTTTTTGCCTATCACTGTCAGACCTATTAGGAGGTCCTAAGAATATTGAATATGTAAGATATAGTTTAAGCATAAGGATAAGATTAAGGAAGATGAGAACTAATCTAAATGAAGGGATAAGTAGGGTAGGCAATCTGAACTAGGCCCGACTCAGCCCAATATGAAGTCAACTGGCCAGGCCCAGGTTGATTAGCCACGGACTATTTTGTTTAACCTAGCCACGGGCGGGGCTCAGGTTTAGGCCTCTGTGGGCCAACCAAAAGTGATAAAATTATATCATTTTTTAATTTTAAAAAATGATAAATCATACAGGTCAAGGTCGACCCATGCCCGACCTGACCCAGTCCATTGCCATCTCTAAGGATAAGATCCTATATGAGTTGATCTAATCCTATAATATAATTAGACTACAACTTCATTTATGTAATTGAATTACAACTCTACTTCTATAAAGAATCATCATTGAAAATGAGGAGCATATAGTTGATCATCCTAAAAAAGATTTTTATGATATTAGCACCCTTTTATTTCATTATTTTGAGTGATAGGAGTTTCTTACGTAGAGAAAATTCAGACATTCTAATTATTTGTCTATACAACCCTATAAACCTAAAGAAAACCCAATAAGCTCAAGCTAGTATTAGTTTATGTCATAACCTTTTCATAAAATTGATAATAGTCACCTCTACCTAACTTTTGTTTGCCAATTATAACAACACCACCATTAACTGGTTAAAATGCTTGCTCTCAACCAATACTGGTATCTTACATGCCTTATAAATGTATTTGAGTTCCTGATGAAGCAAATTGATCTTTATTTAAGATGCCTAGTGTTAGATCCATAAGTCCAGACTACGGGATCATGAGAGTGTTAGCGAGCCTTGGCCAATGCTTGGTACACAGGTCAACACGAGGAAGGCGTGTTGACGAGGGAATAAGGTAAAGTCTTGCGAGTTGGCGAGTAAAACTCGAGGAACTTGCGAAGTAGGCGAGGGATGCGGGAAGTATCGGCGTAGATCTCAAGAGTAGGCGAGATTCAATATGCGTGGGCACGCATTTGCGCGCATTGGAGGAAATCTTCAACGAGACATGAGATTCGGATGCGAGGCCATACAGAGTTAGAAAACTAAGTCATGCGAGACTTGAGAGTGCGTAAGAAGGCGCAAAGGCATGTAAGACTCCGCAAGGATGCGCGAAGGCATACGAGCGTGACGAGGCGCTTACGCACTTGACTTCGGCGAGGCAGGTCGAATGTATGTGAACCGTGCGAGGTTTTATGTTAACTCGGTTTGTGACTTGTACTTAGTCATAAAGCGATGAGACTGCATCATGAGTGAGCTTGATCATGGAAGATGGACTTGTCCATGGACGTATATTGATGGACTTATGTGCGGATAGGCTGTGGTGAAGACACATCAGCAGTGACGTGGCAACTGTGGATGATGTGGCACATGATGATGTGACGGATGAGATCACAAGTGGATGAACATCATCTTTAAGAGATAAAGATCAAGTGGAATGATCATCTGAAGATAGAGGAGACCTTCGTGGATAAGGATAATCTTTCCTAGATAGGGTGTAATCTTTTAAATGTGATGTAACTTAATCCTATGAAATAAGATAGGATAAGATTATGATCTTTGCTAGTAGAGTTCTACTAAGACTCTTAGTCATCTGAAGGAGCCTATACATAGCTCATTAGAGTTGAGACCTATTCATTCAATCAGTAAGGCATTCATTGAGAGAAATCACTCAGATGAGAGAGCTTTGAGAGTTGAGAGCTTTTGGGAGAAAGTTCTCATTGTAAGGGTTTCGAGTAGGGAGTTCTTTGGGTGCTTCGATGAGGAGGTACTTGTGTCTTTTGTTAACATTTTGTTGAGAATTAATGAAAGAGGTAGCTTCGACTACATTTAAAAATCTCTTATTGCTTTTTTTACTCTAACACTTATGTGCGCGTGAGGTGTTCGAGGGCCAACGGAATTATTCGGTGACATTCACTTGAGAAAGCTGAATCTTGCTTAAGCGGACCTAAGCAGGATTGCCACACAAAGTAGGGCGCAGCTTGCAGTAGAAGTTCGAGTCCAAAAAAACCTTTGTAACACCTAGTATACAGATATTCAATGATATCATGGATTATATTCACACTTTAATGCTTTATGGAGTTCATAAATATATATGAAACCACATAAGTAATTATTAAACTAAGTGAGGTTCTAACTAGTAATTTTGTTGATAATAAAATATATTACTCGAAAGTTTCTTGTATGACTTAATCAAAATTCTTCTTTATGCTTTAATGTAACGAGATTTCATATTACTTAATTAATATGGAAAATAAATTCAGAAAGCCAAGCCCGTCGTAAGAATAATCGTGTAGCAGTTGCAGTATTTAGTCACGTGACGCAACTCCTCGTTCATGAATCGTGAAAATCAAACGCGCCATTTGTCCTCTCTCTATTGGTGGGGTTGGTACTTGGGGCGTGTGCCCTTTCAAAAGCAAATATAACCACAAAAATCACGTTGACAGGCGTCCAAGTTATCAAGCAAGCATTCCACGACTTGTTTACCAAGCGGACTTACCGTTCGACTCAACAACTTAGCTAAGGTTAGCCTAGTTCCTTTTTTTTTTTTTTTTTTGGTAAACGAGGAAAACATGAATACAATTTAAGGAACAAAACGGGGGCAACAAAAGCCCGACAAATCCTCAAGGAGGATCAAGTGCTATTTTCTTCGTGCTATGAACTTTTACTGTTCAGGTAGTACTCAGATAGCTAGTTGTGAATTAATTACATTACCCAACGCGAACTTTGGCACCAGGCAGCCTTAACTCCGATACGTTGAAAACACCGTATTGATAATTTAAAGGCGTCTTTTTACGGTTAGGACTTAGGACCTCCAAACATATCTCGTCATTTAATAAGCAAAAACACCATATTTGAAATATTCTTATGAGAAACTCGTACTTAAAGAAATTCATAGCTTTTAGAAAACCATTCCCAAGAATCTAAGGAAGGCTGTTTTTGTCTGTTTTATCTAATTTGGAATTGAAACTGATAATACTGGAAAGTTGGTGAAGAAAGATTTATTTAGTTCGTTTTAGCTTTTAATGTTTATTTTTATTTTTAAATCAAATCAAATATGTTTACCTGAATTACCAATTGTTAATTTTTTATTTATTAATATTATAATGTATTTATTTAATATTAATCATTAACAAGAACTATCACTAACATAATATAATTATTTTTACAATCATTTTTAACTTTAACTTTTAAATAAAAATTTGAAAATTATTGAACATATATATTTTCAAATTTAATTTTAATCGTTAAAACTATTATTCATGAAATATAAATTTTAAAACATATAATATTTAGTTCTAATTGATAACATCATTTTAATAATTAAAATGGTATATTAGTAAATAAAATTTTCAAAAATTTTTATTTATTACTTATTTATTAAAAAATATAATAAACTATTATTAATAAAAATGAAATAATAATTAAAGTACTTAATTAATTTCATAAAATTACTTTATCTCTATCTTATTTAACATTCAATTATTATCAATAATAAAAAATAAGTACATTAATATTCAGAATCAAGCATGTTTTGTTTTGACTTAGAAATCAATTTTAAATTACAATAAAATAAAAATATAATTAAACGATTTTTGAACAAAAAATTATAATAAAAAATCAAACAATGGCTTACAAATAACCAAAAAAAGGATACAATAACAACTTTTCGTTATTGAACTAGAGATCTGAAGGTCGAGAGAGAAAACTCTTAAAAATAAAACTGAAAAATAAAGGTAAAAGTTCAAATTAATCCTTTAAACATTGATATTAAATACATACTAATCCTCAAATTTTAATTTTATAAAATTAATTTTAAATTTATTTAAAGTTTTTTGTTGAACTCTCAATTAATCGGTATACAAAATCTCTAGTACATACTCTCCCTATGTTGTAACACCCCACTCCTGCGTGACCCGAACCCGATATCCTTGGTGATATCCGAGTCCGTGCCCCGCGAGGGTGGCGTACTACATCAGTCAGTTAAAACTCAGTATACATTTTTTTTTCGTTTTAAGACATTCATTCGGAATAAGCAGTAGACAGTAGTACATATTTTCAGTTATTACAATCATTTACAAGAATTTACAAT
>JAOTBA010017621.1:0-10266 GCA_025629845.1 Erythroxylum squamatum
TTTTCTAATTTAACAACTTTTCACACTTTCACTCTTTATTTCTTAATTTCAACTTCCATTTCAATCACTCATTCACTCTACTCTCATAACTCAGACAAATTGACTTAAATATCAAAGTCATCAAATCTTTTCTCATAAATTTTCGTAAAGCACAAATTCATCTATAACATAATACATATACAAAACGCTCATTCAATTTCATTTCATAACGCTAAATTGCCACTTAAGGATCGGGGTCCAACATTTCCTTTTAATGTTGGGTCCGTGCTGCTGAGTATAAACCCACCACACGCGACCACAACGGTTGGGCCCGTGCTGCTGAGTATAAATCCACCACACGCGACCACAACCCTTTCAAAGGTATTGTCCTCTCTGGGAATCGAACTCGTGACCCCTCAAGGTTTTGTTGTTATCTAGCAACACGCCTCTTACCATTGAGCCATTCCCAACACACATAATAGAAGTTCCATGAAGATACTTAAAGATCCATTTAACTATAGCTCAATGTTCTTTCCCTAGATTAGAAAGAAATACACTAACTATATCGACTATATGAGTAATATTTGATCGAGTATACACGATCGCACATATTAAGCCAATAGTCAAAGCATAAGGACTTGGTTTCATCTCTACCTTCTCTTCTTCAATAAAAGGACTTTGACTAGAACTCAATCTGAAGTGATGACACGAAGGAGAATTACCGCTTTAGCCTTATCCATACTAAATTTTTGAAGTACATTCTTAATATACTTGTGACAACCACAATTTCTTAGTGCTCTTGTCCTAAATGATCTTCAAACCAAAGATCTATTTTACTTGCCTTAAGTCTTTCATCGAAAAAGACTTTCTCAACTGCTTCTTCATCCTATTAATCATAGAAGCATTTTTATTAACAATTACCATGTCATCAACCTAGGGTAAAAGAATAATTAAATCAGTATTAGAGAGATTCTTGTAAAAAGCACAATAGTCAGAAGTAGTCTTCTTAAAAATAGCCTTACTCCCCCATAATTGACTCAAACTTCTTATACCATCATCTTGTTGCCTATTTCAAACCATAAATATTCTTCTTCATTCTACAATTATAATCCTCTTTACCTTTAACCTTGAAACGCTCTGGCTACTCCATATATATCTCTTCCTCCTAGTCACCATGAAGGAAGGCTATCTTATCCATCTGCTCAATTTCCAAAAGAAGACTAGTTGTTATACCAAGTATTACATGAATAGATGTCATCTTCACTACTGGTGAGAAGATCTGATCAAAGTCGACGCTTGTCCTTTGATTAAAACCTTTCATAACCAATCTAGCCTTGTACCGTGGATATGGGTTATGCTCTTCATACTTGACCTGAAACACCCATCTCCTCTTCAATGCTCTTTTTCCCTTAGGTAGTTTTGCTAACTCATAAGTCTTATTCTTATGTTAGGATTCCATCTTATCTCACATGGCCTCAATCGATTTCGCATTGTTTTCATCTTCCATTGCTTCCTCGCAGCTCTCAGGTTCTCCTACATTAGTTAATAACACATATTGATCTAAAGAATATCTAGTATATAGTTGTCTTACTCTCGTAGATCTCCTAATTGGAACTAAAAAAAACCTACAATACTAGTATTTGATCATAAACACCATCATCATTATTATCATCAAATTGTAGGGGATCATCTCCATCATTTGTACCCCATTGTTCATCTTAAACTTCATCCCTAATTTGTCTCGGTACTACTATTGAAGGCACTACATCATAGTTTGTTATATCATTATTTTACTCATTATTACTCTTCTTAACTTTATCAATATCCTAGATGTTTTAATACTCAATAAACATTACATCACGACTCCTCACGAGCTTTTTCTGACCTAGATCATAAAACTTGTAGCCAAGTTGATCTTAACCATACCTAATAAACACACAATGTCGTATCTTAATTTGAAGTTTATGCCTCTCATTGTTTGGAATGTGAAAGAATGTGTTACACAAAAAAACCTACAAATTATCATAGAAAACATCTCTTCCAGTCCAAATTCGTTTTGGAACATACAACTCTAAAGAAATGCAAGGACAATGATTTAACACATGTACAACTATCCTCAAAACCTCACCCCAAAAGGACTTGGGCAATTTCGCATGTAAAATTAAGCATCTCACTCTCTCCATTAGAGTTTTATTCATCCTCTTAGCTACTCCATTCAACTGAGGTTTCTTAGGAGGTATAGTTTGATGTCTACCCTGTTGTTTGCAATACTCATCAAACATACCATAATACTCTCCACTGTTGTTTATACGAATGCATTTCAAATTTTCCTAGTCTCTCTCTCAATTAGGGCCTGAAATTGCTTAAGTACATCTAGGGATGGAAACTGCGCTTAGGCCCAGGCCCTAAATCAATAATCCAGGCTCGAGTTGACTAGGCCTTAGGCTAAGCTTCGAGCTCAATTTTCTGAAACATTATGCCTCGACCTGGGCCCGGGCTTGGGTTACCCAGGTTTGACCCTTATAAGTAAAATGATGTCATTTTGCATTTTTAATTTATAAAAAATTTTGGGCCGGGCTGCCTCAAGCCTTGTCAGGATTGGGCTCGAGCCTACTACCTCAGGCCTCGGATCATGTTCAGGCCCCAGTAGAAAGGGGTCAAGCTGAGCTCAGGCCTGGGTGTCATCCCTAAATACACCAAGTACTTGATCCATTGTCTTCAAATTGTAACCCAAATCCTCCTAGAGTGATCATCAATAAAACTTACAAAATAATGAGCACCAAGTGATATTGTCTTCGCTGGAGCACACACATTATAGTGTACTAAATCTAACAAAATTTTCTTTCTAGAAGGAGATGAATCTCTGAAAGAAATTCTATGTTGCTTAGCAATGAAAGTTTCTCAAATGAACACTATGTATCCCATATCACCTTCTTCTTAACCAACACTGTCGTACCTTTCTTGCTAAGATGATCAATTCTCTTATGCCATAACTCAATTGTACTCTCATTCTCTAAATCATTCATAATATTTTCAAAGAGCTTTGCATGCAATTGATAAATAATATAGCACTTACTGTCTCCAGCTATAATTAAAAACCCCTTTGTGAGTTTTTATTGGCCATTTTTAGAGATGTTACAGGATCCCTGATCATCAAGCCTACCTGTAGAATTAAATTCAATTAAATATCTAGGACATATCTAACACCTCTAAAAAATAGTTATGTATCAAAAGAAGTCTCCAAGCAAACATCTCCAATCATAACTCCATAATCACCTTGTGTGTAGATATGAAGAAATCTCAATGAGATGTAACATAGATGGAAGCACCATTATTAATAAACCAATTGGTCTTATGAGCAGTTAAGTTAACCATATTGTACTCATATATAATAAGGAATGAATTATTAGTAGTAAACACTCTATCATCATCATTATTGTCATCTTTCTTCTCATCTTTACCTCGACTCTTGTCTTTCTCTCTCATAAGCTTTTGACAATACCTTTTAATATGCCCTTTCTTATAATTGTAATGGCATTCAATATTGGGAAATTTGTTGGATTTTCCCCTACTCTTATCTCTACTCTTCGAAACCCTTAGTTTGACTTCTCTGTCTAAATTTTGTAGCCAAAATCTTTAACAGAGAAGAGTAAGTACCTTATGATTGTCATTTCATCTCTTCATTCAGAACACCACTTTTAACAGAATCCATCATTACAACACCATTTGGAGCAGAATTGGTTAAGGAGATCTTCAAGGTCTCCCATAAGTCTGATAATCGAATTTGACACTCATGCTTGACAACTGATTATAATCCCTTAAAATTCATTCAAGTGATCTACTATTGACATACTTTTATAGTATTTCAGTAGCATCAATCTCGTTAAATAACATAGTTTTTTGTTGTCAATCTTAAAGCATGTAACTCCTCTTGCTTGTTATGTAAGATCTTTATATTTATCTGTCTGCAGATATAGTTGTACACATTATCCTCAACAAATTCCTGAGTAAACCCACACACTTATTCGTGCTCAAACTTCCATTCCTCATCAGTTTTACCTTTAGTTTTTTATTGGAAAACACCGATAAGTGCAACTTTATCACAAATAGAAAATCCTTCATCTTATTCTTGCATATGTGGTAATTGGTGCTGGTCAGACTGACCATCTTTTGAAGCTTTCCCTCATGGCTCTATAGGATAATTAAACCGATAGCTTTGATACCACTTTGTTGGGAAAAGCACACAATAAGTTAATATCTTAGTGGAATAACCAAGTTAAATTTTCCCAAATACTGACCATAAGGAAGCAATCAATTATAGTTCTTACACAAATAAACAAGAAAATGACACTTTGAAATAATCAACAACCAATCCTTATAGTAGAAAACCTCTCTGGAGCGAGGAGTAAAAACTACAGGCATAAGCCAATCGAATTTTCCAATATATCAAAATAATAGTTAATACAAATTGTTCTTCCCTAGCATCACCAGAAGCAATATTAAAATAAATCTTTAATAAAATTAATTCTCGGTAACAACAAGACAAAATTTAGAGAGATTTCACTGGATTGAGAACATTTAAAGAACTTCTGGCAATTAATCTTCAATTACCACTACACCATAAAAAACTGAGTGATTGCATTTTCTCCCTTAGAAAAATTTTACTATTGTTGCAAAACTAACGAAAAGGCTACCCGCAATTGCACTCGTAAAAAGAAGAAGAAGAACAAATATATATATATAGTTAAAAACCCATGACTTTATGGTGATTATTGTTGAAATTGGTTAAAATTCATGTTTGGATTTTATTTGTGCAAATTACTTTTGTTAATTTGATTTTGTACTACTATAGTCATAATCACAGAAAAATATATGTGACAAAACTATGTTGTAAATTCTTAAAACAAATCTACAAATATGTGTCAAAAGGATGAAAAAGACGATGTTGTTCTTAACCGTTAAGAACTTAACATTTGTTATTACGAGTGGGCCTACAAGACATAAGCCTTTAATTTGCATTCGCTAGTCAACTTGGTTTTTAAGGCTCAAGTCTTTAAAATCCATGGTATGACATTTATTATTTGGTTTCCATAATAGATTTGGTTATAATGGGTTAATTTCTTAATTATCACAATAAAAATAATAATATTCTTGTTATTATTATTATTATTATTTATTTTATGGAATAATAAATATTTTATGATACAATAATATTATTTTGTGGCATATTTATTATTGTTAAGCATAATTTATTTGGAACAAATTTATAATTTTGGTTTATTATGTTTTACTTATATGGATTAATTATGCAAATTTTATGTGCATTTACTGTTGCATATATTTGGACTACTCGTGGTTAGTGATTAATTTTTAATAATTTTAAACTAAGTATGCTTGATTCTTCATTTTGATCGGGTAAAGCAGTATAATTACCAAAGTGACTTCTATTGTGAAAAGTCTTCAATTGTAAATTATTAAGGTGGTGTGTGTGTTTTTCTTTATGTGAGCAACATGTCAGCCCAAAGGAAGATTGTTGCTTGGCAAAAACTTACATGCACCTATAATGATGAGTGTGTGATGATTATTAGGCATCCATTTTGATTGCTGAGTTGGCCTAAAGGAAACCTAGGGACTTGATCGAATCTTATTATCAATACTTGATTACTACACCAATATAACTAATTGTGAGTTGATTCTTTGTCTAAAGACTATATTCAATGTCATTGCAGTTATCTTAAGATAGTTCATCATTAGTGAAATAATTAATCACTTATTTGGTTATGTTTACATATATATATTAGCTTATTATGCTTTATATGATGTTTTCTGTATAGATAATATTGTTAATGCTTTTCTGTCACTGCCACAATTAATAGTATCCAGAGCTTAGTGGTAGTAACCTTAAGACTTGAAAAAAATAAGGTGACTATGGTTTTAGGAAGTATTGATTTAGACCTCACATTAAGAGAGTTGGATCCTGCACCTCTTATAGATCAAAGCTCTCTTGAGAATCAAAGAGTATTTGAGAGGTGGGATCACTCCAACTGTGCAAGTTTCATGATCATAAAGAATGTTATCCCAGATATGGTTTTGAACACCATGCCTGAGGTAACAAATGTCAAATGATTCATTGATATCCTTGAGGAACGGTTTGTCAAAAGAGAAGGCAAAGACAAGTTCTACTTTAAGGAAACTTATCTTTATGAGGTGTAAAGGTAATGAGAAAATAAGGGAGTACATACTTAAAATGTTTCATCTTGTAGAAAAACTAAAGATACTAAAGATAGAATTTTCGGAAGATTTGCTCATTCATTTAGTGTTGACATCTCTTCCTCCATAATTTAATCAGTTTTTAGGTGAGTTATAGTTGTCAAAAGGAAAATGGACATTGAATGAGCTCATCTCTCACTTAGTGTAAGAGGAAGATAGGATGAGGTAACAGAAGGATGAGAGTACTCATTTGGCATCAACCTCTTCATCCCATTGTAAGAAGAGGAAGAAAAAGAAACTACAGTGTCGAAATCACAAAAGAAGCATAAGGATATGTCTAAGGGACATAAGGAAAACAAATGCTTCTTTTGTAAGGACCCTTCTCACATGAAGAAAGACTGTGCCAAATATCACACTTAGAAAGTAAAGAAAGGTATATCTTTTGCTTTTGTTTGTACTAAGTTAATTTGGTTTCAATACTAAGATATACTTGGTGGTTAGATTTTAGTGCTACTATCTACATAAGTATATATATGCATGGTTGCTTAAACTCCCGAAGGCCCAATAATGATGAGAAGTACATCTATATGGGGCGAAGTTTTAGGCTTGGAAACTTGTTTGTTGTTATTACGTACTAGTTTTTATTTAAAATTAAATAACGCATTTATTGGATTTTTTTAGGCAAATTTTGGTTTCAATTTTTGTGTTGGACAAAGAAGGATTTGTTTCTTCATTTAGAAACAAAAATGTAATGCTTATTTTAATTTTATGCTTATTGGAATCACTAATTTATTTGATTATAACAACCTTTATTTACTTGATATAGTAAATTCGTATAGTAAGTCCCATAATGTTGAAACCAAAGGCACTAAACGCAAATTATCAAATGAGAATTCTTTTAAATTATGGCATAAGTGTTTAAGTCATATCTCTAAAAAAAGAATTAGTAGGCTTGTATCAAAAGGGATTCTTGAAACCTTTGATGAATTAGATTATGATATTTGTGTTGAGTCTATAAAGGGCAAAATTGTAAATAAGAGAAAATAGGAGCTGAGTGATCTAAGGATGTCCTAGCATTGATATATACAGATATTTGCAGGTCCTTTCCTACAGCTTTATATAATCGTCAACAATATTTTATCACATTCATAAATTATTGCTCTCGATATGACCACTTACACTTAATTTATGAGAAATCATAAGCAATGGACATTTTTAAGTTGTTTAAGGTTAAAGTTGAAAATCAACTTGGTAAAACTATTAAGTTTATAAGATCTTATCATAGTGGTGAATACTATAGAAGGTACGATGGATCAAATGAACAACTCCCATGTCCATTTGCTTGATTCCTAAATGACTGTAGGATTATCCCTTCATACGCTATATCGGGTTGTCCAGACATGAGTAGTGTAGTAGAGAGACATAGAACCCTTAAGGATATAGTATAAAGTATGATTTGTCATACAACTTTACCTCACTCACTATGGAGAGATACATTAAAGACCATAATATACATACTAAATAGAGTTCCTATAAAAGCTACAAACAAACCCCTTACGAGTTATGGATGAGGTAAGAAACCTAACTTAAATCATTTACACATTTATGTATGTCCAATTGAGTCAAGCTCTTATAAGCCAAATGAAAAGAAACTAGATACAAAAATTGTTAGTAGTTGTTTTATATGATACTTTGGAAGATCACAATGATTTAAATTCTATTATCCTAAAACAATAATTTTTTAATATAGAAAATGCCTGACTTTTTAAGAATGTTAAGTTTGGGAGGGAAGATAACGGTAATGATTTGTCTTTAAAGAGAAGTTAGTCAATATTCCTCTTTCTATAATTGTTATTTATCATAATCGAGTTTTCATTCTTGACATAGTTAACAACATTTGGTACAAATACATGACAATTCTGAGCTTCCTACCTATCAAAGTCATCAAATCATTCCTCAATCCATTATTTATAAGGACCATAAGGATCAAACTCAACAAACTCAAACCTAAGTAGAACTAGCACCTCTAAGAAGATCCACGAAGGAAAGGAGAAGTGCAATTCTAGATGATTATGTCGTTTTCTCCAATAATATGAGGTAAGTGTTGACTTAGTAGAGATGATTCACTCATGTTCAATGAGCCAATTAAAAATTCTAACTCTCATAAGTGGATTAATTCCATAAGTGAGGAAATGTAGTCTATTAGAGACAATGACGTTTGGGATCTTGTCCTATTACCAATAGTATGAAACCTATTAGTTTTAAATGGATTTTTAAGACCAAAAGGGACTCACAAGGCAATATGAAAAGATACAAGGCTCGTCTTATCACCAAAGGATTTACTCAAAGGAAGGCATTAACTATAAAGAGACTTTCTCTCCAGTTTTATCAAAAGACTATCATCACACTTGTAGCATATTTTAATCTTGAGCTACTTTAGATGGATATAAAGATAAATTTTATCAATAGTGACATTGAAAAAACAATTTATATGAAACAATCAGAGGGGTTAGCATTTAAGGAAACTGATTAATTAGTTTATATACTTAAGAAATGCATTTATATGCTCAAACAAATTTCCTGTCAATGGTACCAAAAGTTTCATCAGGTTGTTCTCTCATTTAGTTTTAAAGTGAACATTATTGAAGATTGTGTGTACCATAAGTTCAGTAGAAGTGGATTCATTTGCTTTGTCCTATATATGGATGATATTTTGCTTGCTAGTAATGATATGGAACTAGTTTGGGAAACCAAGAAATTTCTTTCAGAACAATTCAAAATGAAAGAACTTGTTGAAACATCCTTTGTATTAGGTATTTAGATTCACCATGATTATTTATAGGGAATTGTAGATTATCACAAAAGGGTTCAAAAAGGTGTTACAACATTTTGGTATTCAAAATTGTAGACATCATGATCCCCTTATCTAAAGGAGATAAATTAAATCTAAAATAATGTTCAAAAAATGAAATGGAATCCAAGTTTTTGCAAAATATCCCTTATTCGTCAGTGGTAGGGAGTTTAATGTACACGCATGTCTACACCCATTCTAACCGCGCATATGTTATAGGAATGCTTGACAGATACCAAAACAATATAGGAGAGAACATTGGGAAATACTTAAAAAAGTCTTTGACTATTTATAAAAATCTAAGGATTATATGCTCACTTATAGAAGGTTAGACAAACTAGAGATCATTGTGTTTTTTGACTTCAAATTTGGATGTCAAAACAGTTGTAAACCAACATATGGTTATATGTTTTTATAATCCAAGGGTGTGATTTCTTGGAAGAGTGCCAAACAAACACTCATTGCATCTTCTAATATGGATGATGAAATTGTTACATTTTATGAGGCATCTAATCATGTTATATGACTAGGTAACTTCATTTCAAGACAACCATTAACCAATGGTATTCAAAGGCCACTAAAGTCATAATGTGATAATAGATTATCATCATATATTCAAATAGAAATAGGAGCTCTTCTATATCTAAACATATAGACATTAAATTCCTTGTGAAAGAAAGAGTTCATAGTGGTTTTTTTAGTATTGAATTTATAAGAACAAACTCTCTTATTGCAAATCCACTCATAAAGGCATTGATGCCCAAAGCCCTTCCTAAGCATTTAACTTATATGGGTGTTGTTACATAGGATGCCATTTGGTTTAGTAGGAGTTCATGTTATGTTCTCTGTGCTTAAAACTGTACTTGATGTCATGTCATTGATCAAATATTAAGTTCTTTTTTAGTTTCTATAGTTTACTCTAAACTCCAATCTCATTTAGTTAATGTTGGATTAGTTCGAAATAGGTATGTGTAGATCACATAACATGTAATTTTCACGGTACACATTTATTGTAGCGTCCCACTCCCGCAAGACCCGAACCTGATATCGACGATGATATCCGAACCCGTGACCCGCGAGGGTGGCATGCTAGAACACTCAATCAGAACACAGTACACAAATTTTTTTTTTGAAACGCTAACATTTCATAAGTCTGTTTCCAAAGTGGGCCAAATAATTAAAATGGTGGTTTCAATTCAATACAATCACTATAGTTTCAATGACCA
>JAOTBA010017640.1:0-10264 GCA_025629845.1 Erythroxylum squamatum
TTTTTCAAGGAGGAAAAAGAAAGAGGAAGGTTTAATCTTCCATTAGAGACAAGAAGCAAAAATCGTGGGTGAAGATTTAAGGTGAGTTTTTCAAATCTTTTGAAATTTGTGATGGGTTTTGGTTCCAATGGCTTAGGAAAAGTATGGGAATGGTTGTTCTAGGATCAATTTCATGTTTTGTTTCCTTAGGTTTTCTAATTTTTAAGACCCCCCCTTTTGATTTAGGGTTTTGTGATTTTGATGAAGGGGATTAAGGAAAAACAAGAGGAGCATGAGGGAATGCTTATTGAACAAGTATAAGCATGAAAATAAGGTGGGTTTCATGTTTATAATTTAAGTAATGAGCCATACATGCTTTGTTTGAATCAAAAAAATGAATGATTTCAATGGCTTTGAAAATGTTGCGTTGATTGTTTTGTGATTGATTGAGAAATTGCTATGATTGTTGCGTTACATTGCTTGAATGATTTGAGAAATTTTGATGTGAATTTTGATTGATAATTTGAAAAAGAATGTGATTATGATTTTTAAAAGAATGCAATGTTATGAGATTGCTTTTCGAAAAAGTGCCATTTTGGCCAATATGTGTGAAAAATATGAAATGCATGCTTATATGGGTTTGTGGCGGTCCCTTAAGTGAGTCAAGTGCACTTGTCTTAGGCTTTTCCCGCCTGCCCGCTTGTGGCATGGAGCTCCTCACGGACTCCCATAAGTTCACGGCTACACGTGACCGCTACGCGGAAATGTGTAGTACGTTCTGTTTGGATCCACCCGAACCAATTCTGATGTGTTATGTGTATTTGATTTGTGATCTTTTTGATGCATTTGTTATGTTTAATGTGATGATGCTTTGAATTATGATTTATGACCCTTATAAATCATTTAATAAGTTTTGAATTTTGGGAAACTTAAGTTGCACGGTTTTCATTGTAAATTTTGCAAAGGAAATAAATATTTCAATGTTTTTGCTTATTCTGGGTTATAAGCATGTTACCCACGAGCTATAAGCTCACCCCCCCTTCATTCTCATCCTCAGGTGATGAGAAGAAGATCGGGTGAAGACAGTAAAGGTTTTTGTTTGTATGTGTGCATATTGTATTGTTTTAAGTTAGATTGTTGTTAAGAATTTTGGGACTTTTATATCCTGTGTATTTTGGAGTTGTATCTTTGTATTTTGGGATTCGGATTCTGAGATTGATGTTGTATTGTGGCTTGAAATGCCATTAAAGTTTGTAATGCATTTATTTTGGAATGTGAATAATGAGTTATGGATTTTGCGTATGGATATGGTATATATAATATGATTTTGATGATGAGAATTATCGAAGTGCTATGGGTATATATAAATGTGTTTGATTGTGTTGGGATTCCGGACAGGAGGTCCGATGATTGTGAGGGTTGGTCTGACTTATTGAAGTGCTTTTGTGTATGAATTGATGGTATTTAGACATGTGTGGGATTTTTATGGCAAAAGAGAAATAAGATTTTTTTTAACTGATGAGATATGAGATATGATAGAATTTGAAGAATTAAATGGATTGAGGAATTGGAATTGATGAATTTCAAATGGAACATTGAATTGTTTGAATGTTATTGAAAAAAAATGAAGCGATGTTAGTTAAGGTGTGATTCGTTGGTTAAGAGTTGGGTTCCGGGAACGGGATCCAACAGTAATCAACCCTACGACCGTCTAAAACTGATACCCCGTAAACACACATATAGCTAGATTAGCATTAATGATAGGTAAAATCCCTTCTGTCATAACTTGATTAACTCTCTTGACGGATTTCCATTGTGACTTGTATGACTGCTTAGTTTAATTATGTTTTGCTGAAATTTCTTCTTTATAAATCTTGAATTAAATTTTCGTATTTACTTTCTGTGTTCACTTATGTAGTTTTTATTTCTTTTTTATTCTTTTCTTTGAGCCTTAGATGACTTAGGATTAGGCTAGTACCCTCCCGTGAGATCGACATCTCTCATACTACAGTCGAGACCCGTGCGCTTGCAATATTTGAGGGCTTATAAATTTTAAAGCTCGAACTATACGATCAAGTTTTTGGCGCCGTTGTTGGGGAGGCGTAGATTAGTTAGATTCTTATAGTCTAAAGTTTTTTTTCACCTTCTTTTGTATATAAAAAAAGGGGTTGGGCATGAAGTAGACAATACATCAACTTGGATTTCAGCAAACAAAAATAGGGAATCTCAAGAGTTGAACGCTAAAAATAGATGGAAAGAATAGTGGTGGAGGAAATACATCATGGAGAGCGACGGAGCCTTATGGACATCATGAGGCCACAACCCAATGCCCATCGTCAAGGGATTACGCGACCACCGGTGTAAGCGAATACGTTCGACATCAAACCATCACTGTTAAACATATTGCGAACCAATGTGAAATTCTACGGGTTAGACAACGAGGATTCCAATGCTTATGTAGCTAATTTATTAGAAATTTGTGACATCTTCTGATATATTGGGATGTCGAAGGATGTTGATAAGATGAGGCTCTTTCCCTTTACACTTAGGGATCGAGCCAAGGCCTGGTTAAATTCTCTCCACCCATCCAACATCACAACTTGGGAGCAGTTGGTGCGAGTTTTTCTAGATAAGTATTTCCCTCTAAATAAGACAATAAGACTAATAAAGGAAATTATCAATTTCTTGCAAAATGACGGGGAGTCTTTATATGAAATGTGGGAGCGCTATATGGAGTTGCAAAGGAGTTGTCCTCATCTTAACCTACCTAATAAATTCCTATTGCAAACCTTTTACACTGGAGTAAATCCACCCACAAGGAGCACCATAGACGCAACTGTTGGAGGACCATTCATGAGGAAAACAGTTGAAGCAACACACAATTTGTTAAAAGACATGGCATACTCTAGTTGTCTTTGGACATCAGAATGAAGTAGACAACAGTCATCCTTTTGGGAACTAGGAATGATTGCTTCAAATTCAATGACAACAATATAGGCTGAGATCGACAACCTAACCAAGCAATTACATAGCCTAAAAGCCACCTCTTCCCCTCTAATCATAGCAATGCAGCACGAATATGAATCATATGGACAAGAGAGCTATATCAAAACTGATTGCTTCTTAGGGGAAAACAACAATGTGGAGCAATTCAACTTTAATGGAGCACAAGTTGCTCAGGGAGATAGCAATCCTTATTCTAGCACATACTAATCGGGGTGGCATAACTACCCAAATTTTCATTGGTCTAACAATACTGAGATTTAGTTTAGAGATCAAGAGTCATATGGATTTCAACAGGATAAATATAATAACTATGATTCCAAACTGGACAAGATCATGGACAAGCTCATAAGTATGGATGAGGCCTAAAAGAGGTTAGAAGGGCAAGTTGATCAAGTAATAAGGACTCATGCCTTTTCTATTTTTAGCCTGGAGGTTCAAGTGGAATAGCTTACTAATGTTTTATCTACAAAAAGTGTGGGAAGTCTTTCGAGCAACACAGAAGTATATCCAAGAGAGCAAGTTAAGGCTATCATACTCAAGAGTGGGAAAGAGTTAGGAGCACCAATAGATAGACCAACTGAAACCCACTATGTAGAAGACCAAGAGAGGCAGAAAAAAGCGTGAAGGAAAGAATGAGGACCCTTCCTATGTTCTTCCACCGCCTTATCCACCAAGAATACCATTCATAAGGGTTGATGATGTCGAACCTTCAAAAGGACAAGAGGATGAAGAACAGATGACAACGAACATTAAGTTTGAAGAAGCTATAGAAGTCTCTATTCAAGAAGCTAAAGAAGAAGAGGAGATGAGGGAAAATAAGGAAGACCTAAGAAGAGAACAACTCATCCTCTTACTGGGAAAACTGCTGGATTCCATGGAAGATTTAGGTAGTTTCGTTATTCCTTGTTTTATTGACAGTTCGCTCGAATAAAGGAAATTATTGAGCTTTATTAGTTTTCATAATTTTATCAATATTGTCCTTTTGATCATTTTTCAATTTGTAGCTTACTCACAGGCTACAAAATTGATTTTGAACAAAAAGGGTAGAAGCAAGCATCTCATAATTGATCCCAACTGAGTTTCCAATGATACAAGGTCAAGCTAATGACCATAAATTAGCATGTTTAGGTAGATTTAAATTGTTTTGCAGTTAAAGTTTTTTCATTTCCATAAATAAATATCAATGATTTGGAATGCATTGCCTTACTAATTCTCTTACTCTTTCTCAATTAATTATAAGATAAGAAAGCCAGCTCGGCATCAAGCGAATTTGGTCCTCCGCCTTTGACACATCACCACCTCAGTCACCATGATGGTTTCTTATTCTAAGCATTTTCTTTTCTTTTTTATTAGTATTTTGTTCTTTTTCCTTTCGCTTATTATTTCATTCCCCATTTTATGCTTGTATGTATCCCTCTCACATTGAGGACAATGTTTGTTCAAGTGTGGGGAGGGTTATGTGTTTTGCATTGAATGTGAATTTTGCATATTGTATGATAGTTTGTTAGGTTGCATTTTATGAATTGTGTGAATGTGTCAATGGCTTAGATGGATTGAAATTGATTTAATTTTAAACATAGTCTATTAGGTTCTGAAGAGTCATTAGCTCGCAAAATTAGTGAATTGGGTTCTTTGGCTAAATATGCAACTTAAGTAGGATTTATTGCGAGTTTGCCACCCTCTAAATTGTCATACTCATTCATAATTTTAGGTCTTTCGACTGAAGTAGCTCCGCTAGTATTTTTTCATGAAAATAAGTAGCTTAAGCAATAAGGTAGGCAATAAAAAATGTGTTGGTTAAGTTTATATAAATAACTATTTTGCTGGCCTTCAGGTTATGAATAGAGCTAAGAGCTAGATGAGAACGTGATGAGTAACTGGATCGACACATATCACAAATATGTGCCTCCACGTCAACAGGTTGTAATGATGTTTCAACCAAGCAGCTTAATAAAAACATGATTTAGTCAAGTAACTGGATTGACATTCATTACCAATGTTTACCTTTGAGTAAAAGACTAGGTCTATGTCTAAATTTTTTTTAAAAATGTGTTTCCTAATAAAAACTACCGAACTTGTAAATAACATGACTTTTCATGAAAATGTACTTAGGAGTAGTTACAGAGTTTGAATGACTAAAGAATTATTAATGTGTGTGTACAATTGAAAAGGGTGAGTAACTTGACATTTGAGTTTTGATTAATATGTATGTTTAGTCTAGAGTCCCTATATGTAGATTTTGCACGTTAATAATTTGGAACAACTTGAATGATTGTGTTTAGAGTTAAATGATTTCGTGAAGTTGAAGCCATTGCCTCATTTGTTGCAATGTGTGTTTTGTTGTTTTTTGTTTTATTTGCTTGAGGATAAGCAAACGTTTAAGTGTGGGGGTGTTGATAGGTGTGAAATGCATCGTATTTTAGGGTATAATTTGATATGTGTTTAGTGGTTAAGTTGATTGTTTAGTGTGTGTTTAGCTTAAGATTTGTCTTAGTTCATAAACATTTGTGTTTTAAGTGTTCTTTCGGTGACAATATGTTTTTGAGCTTCAATTAAATATATATGGGATGCCGTGATGAGTTTGTTAGTGTTTTAAGACATTCGGAAGAGTTTCGCAGGAGAACCAGACCAAAACACATGGCCACGATCGGGGGGACCTGCCATAAATATGACAGAAGCACCAACATTGGGCTACGATCGTGACATAATATCAAGCATAGGGCTATGATCGTGGGGTATTTACCACGATCGTGATAGAGCAGGTAAACTGCACGATTGTGGCCTGTGCGTAGAAAGACACAAAGTCACTTTTAGATTTAAGTTTTTGAGGGACGTTTCGGACCCTGGAAAGACACTAGGGTTATCCAAATTGATAAAGACTATAAATGGATAATGATGGAACCCTAGAAAGGAGCTTTACATTCAACCACTCTTGGAAACCCTAAAGGGAGAGAAAAAGAAGAGAGAGAGAGAAGAAGAAGAGGAAGAAGGAGGAAGAAGAAGTGGATCCCGATGCCGCTGCTCCTCGGATCAAGTGGTATCCCGATACTGCTGCCTTCCCAATTTGTCTAACCTAAGTTTCATTTTCTCTTCATTTCCTTTTTCATTTAAAGTATAAAGTTGAGATGGATTATATGGAAATGGATTTCGAGTTGTTGATAATGTTCTGAGCTCTCCTTTGGGATTTTACTTTGAGTTAATGTTGATTTAGTTAATTTTGTGTTCATTACTTTGGGTGTTGTGATTGGTTAATGTAATTGCATGTTTCAGTAGCAAACTGAGAGGGTGAGCCGAATAAAAATAATTAGATCAGATTAATGAGAGTTAGGTGATCTAATTAACCATTTAATCAATCTAGTTAGTAATTTCAGAGAGAGAGATCCCATATGAGACCCAATTGTTTATTAGAGAGCTTTAAAACTAATTAGAATTGTGGGTAATTTGTGAATTGAGAGATTGCAAGTTCTATAATTTGATTAGGGTTTACAATTTGGGGTTTAATGGTTACAACTCGAGAGAGAGTAATCAACCCTACGACTGTCTGGAACCAACACCCTGTAAACACATAAATGGCTACATTAGCATTAATGATAGGTAAAATCCCGTTTCTCATAACTTGATTAACTCCCTTGACGGATTTCCATTGTGACCTGTGTGACTGCTCAGTTTAATTATGTTTTATTGAAATTTCCACTTTACAATTCTTGAATTAAATTCTCGTATTTACTTTCTGTGTTCACTTGTGTAATTTTTATTTTTATTTTTTCTTTTCTTTGAGCCTTAGATGACTTAGGATTAGGCTAGTACCCTCCACGTGGGATCGACACCTCTTATACTACAGTCGCAACCCGTGCGCTTGCGGTATTTAAGGGCTTATAAATTTTAAAGCTCAATCAACACGATCATGCGTCATATCTACCGTAGTATTCACCACCGCAGTCAGATCTGACACTTTTTATTCTTTTGTTGAATTGATTCTTAACCTCATCCTTATAGTTTTTGAACATGTCTAGTGACTGGGACTTCTCATAAATGAGATACAGGTAGTCATAACGGGAGTAATCATTTATAAACCTAGTAAAATATTACTGACCATTCTAAGAAGCTGCAAGGAATGGCCTATAAAGGTTTGTATGTACTGGTTCGAAGACGTCCATAGCCCTGTTGGCACCTTATTTCCTTAGGTTTGTCTATTTCCCCTTAATACAATTAACACAATTTTCAAATTTTATATAATCAGGGGCATCAAGAATTTTATCAGACACAAGATGTTTAATTTTTTCTTTAGAGATATGCCTTAAATGTTTGTGCTATAATGAATCAAAATTCTCATTGGTTGATTTTTGCTTTATACCTCTACATACATGCAAAGTTTCATTATATGAGGCAAATGTATTAAGCAAATATATAGTAATCAAGAAATGATAAAGAACTAGTACCAACAAACATTGAATCTTAAAAAAGACTAAATTGACCATTTCCAAATGAACAAGAGTAACCAAATTTATCCAATGCAAAAATAGAAATTAAATTCCGTTTAAATGGTGGTACAACATACGTCTCATTCAAATCCCAATAATACCGGTCTTTAACAATAACCTAAAAGTTCTAATAGCCTCAACTTATACCACTTTATCATTGCCCATATAGATGTATCTTTCACCATCAATTGACTTTTGGTAGCTTAAGCAACCTTGCATAGACACACTTATGTGAGTAGTTGCACCATAATCTAACCACTAAGTGTCTGTGGGTACTAAAGTTAAATTAACCTCATAATAAACCAAAGCGAAAAATGTACCTTTCTTTGCACACTATTAATGATATTTGGTACAATCCTTTTTCTTTTGTCCACTACTTTCACAGAAAAATAGGCAAAAGCCTTATCTTATTGCTTCTATTGTTTCATTACTGGTGCAACACCTGTAGCTTCCTTACCTTTCTTTCTCCTCAAGTTCTTATTTTTTGAGGTAATTGTCAAATGAGCACTCTCTGTATTTTCTTGCTTTAGCCTTGAAGTAAATCACTCATTAGTATAGACTTTACGTTCAATATACAAAATACATAAGACGGGGGGAGGGGGGGTTGAATTGTGTATTCTTTTTCGTGAATACAATCCCCTTTTCAATTTGTTTGAAAACTTGCCTTTTCAAAACTATTAAGTAAGAATATCACGATTTATTGCAATTAACTTCTAAGTATTTGTATAAAACAATAGAAATTAAAAGTTGAGAGTTAGAGAGTAGAAGTTGACATAGCAGTTTTATCCTGGCTCACCCCAAACCGTGGGCGACGTCCAGTCTTCAGAATCCTTTATGAGATTTCACTATTCTTCTTCAAAAATACAAGTATTCTTTCCACCAAATCTCTTCAGGTCTCTTACAGTAAGTATTGTTTTTCTCACTTAGCCTCTTCAGGCTCTCAACTTTTTTTCTCTGTTTATAGAAAGATATTTGTGAGCTTTGTTACAGAGAATAATAGCTCTAGAGTTTAGCATAATGAATAAAGTGTTTCTTAAAGTCGCTAGCTTTCTTAAAATCTCTAACTTTTTTAGTCTTCGACTCCGACTCGTATTTATAGCCTTCGTCTTCAACTGCTTCTTTCTTCTTGTTTCTTGATCTTTAAAGAAACAGTTATTCAGTTAATTTCTGTAACTAACTCAAACTGACTAACCATCCGACGTGTTATCGGTTCTTTGTCTTCGTATTGCTTTCGTCTTAGTTTTGCTTCTGCTTCATCTTACTTTTTCTTCCGCTTTGTCTTATTTTCTTTCGTCTTAGTTTCCGCTTTCGCTTCGTTTTAGTTTCTGCTTCGTCTTACTTTCGCTTTCGCTTCGTCTTAGTTTCCGCTTCCGCTTCATCTTAGTTTCCGCTTCGTCTTACTTTTGCTTCTGCTTCGTCTTAGTTTTTGCTTCTGCTTCGTCTTAGTTTCCGCTTCCGTTTCATCTTAGTTTCCGCTTCTGCTTCGTCTTAGTTTTCGCTTCGTCTTACTTTCGCTTCCGCTTCGTCTTAGTTTGCTTCGGCTTTGTCTTAATTTGCTTCGGCTTCGTCTTTCTTTCTAATATTATTATTATTTGATTTTCATCAAAATTATTAATTGTGAAGTCATTTTGACTTAACAATCTCCCCCTTTTTGATGATAACAAATAAGCATAGTTTTAGAAAGACAGTCAAGTATTATGTATAAGAAAATATACAATTGAAAAGAATTGTAAGCTATACTATCTTCTGTACACTTCTCTTCTCTTTTTCTTCATTTCTTCTTCATTTCACGTTCCTTCTTCTTTTCTCCCTCTATCTTTCTCATTTTCTCCTTTCTTCCCCTATTTTTTATTGATCAAAAATCATGACCGAAGATGTTTCATAATTTCAGAAAACATGTCCTTCACTTCAGTGCGGTGAGATCTTGTCATATATGCGTTACTTCTTTATGCAAGTCACCCACTGACACACGCAGATCATCAACCTTGTCATGAATTTCTCCAATTTCTTTGATTAAGGCATCATCTTTCTTCTGCTGTACTACTTCAAAACCAATAGTAGTACTATATGCGTCTGAAAGTATAGCATCCAGTTCAATGATTGTAAGAACAGGTGGTTTGAAAGATAAGTTTCTTTCAGGGAGATCAAGGTCATTCGGCCTGGGTAGTCTTGGAACTTGTTTTCCAAATAGGTGTAGTACATCTCCAATTGAAGACATAGAACTCAAGGATCTAATGTGCATGATTAGGTGCACAGGAGTCTCTATATTATAACTAATATCTCCAACTTTGATGGTTCTGTACTGCCCTTCTGTTATTCTGCCAACTACTTGAGAGGTTTCATCAATGGTACGACGACCACAATTACTTCCTGATGCCTTTGAGATGTGGTGGGAAACATAAATTCCTCTATGATGAGCTGCATAACACGCCTCATCTATGTTTCTCACTTTAGCTTCAATTTTATCTTCTGTCAGATCACTTGTCATCCCTTCTAGAAACATTTTCTTCTTTCCCTTTTCTTCATTGCGAACAATGTAAGATCTTGGCTAAATGTCAAAGATAATCTTTATCACAGTTCTTTTAGTGAGTGGGTAAATAGTGTACTTCTGCTTAGTCATCTGTGTTGGGTATGGTTATGATCTTTCATCCTGCAGAACACTATACAACCTTTTCTCTCCATCATTCAACAGATGTATTGTACGACTATTTACCAAGATTAGTTCAAATTGTACCTTGACTAACCTTTTTAGGGGTTCTCTTATGATTATAGAGCTGCTACTCCTGACAGGTTCAACT
>JAOTBA010017671.1:0-10264 GCA_025629845.1 Erythroxylum squamatum
GAATACACAATTCAACCCCCCTTCTTGTGCATCTGTATATCATTATTAAGTATTGTTTTAACGTGTGATTCACTTCACCTCCCGTCATCCATTTTAGATAGTATTTCTTATTTCTTTAAGTTTTATTATTGTATAGAATTGGATTAAATAGTTAATGATAGGATCTAGAATGTCAAGGATGTTCTGAACTCACTTTAGGAAATTTATTCTTGAATTAATGAGAATCTGATTGTTTATATGTTTCTTGAATATTGTTGTGGTTTGATTATATGATTGCATAATTCGATAATAAACTGAGAGGGTGAATCAAATGAAAAACGATTAAATTGGACTAATGAGAGTTAGGTGATTTAATATAAACTAAAATTGAATGATATCGAGATTTTGTGCGAAGAGAGATCTTACATAAGCTTTCGACAGTTTATTAGAGAACTTTAGAACTAATGAGAGTTTTGGATAGGTTGTGAATTGAGAGATTGCAACCTTCATAATCTAATTAGGGTCAATGGTTATAACTCGAGAGAGAGTAATCAACTCTCAGATAGTCTAGAACCAACAATCTGATAATTCATAATCAATTAGGTTAGCATTAAGGATAGGTAAAATTCCCTTTCTCTAAATTGGTAATTTCCTTCGGTAGATTCTTGGGTGTGTTGCAAATTGCTTAGTAATTAGTATTTTCGTGTTTGATTCTTAATTTGATTGATTAAATTAAATTCTCGTATTCGTTTCGTTACATCTTAAATTTATATTATTTATTTCTAATCTTAGATTTTAGGATTAGATTAGTTCCCTCCTCGTGGGATCAACACCTTTGATACTACGCTAACAAACTGTACGCTTGCGACTTATCAAGGATTAATAATTAAAACTTACACACAACCAAACCTCAATCAAGTTTTTGGCACCATTTCCAAGGAGGCGATTAGTTTAGTTCTTTAGTCTAAGGCGTTTTAGTTAGTTTTAGTTTCTCTTCTTTCTTTATATTTCTGAGTCCGTGCTCTTGCATGAACACAAGAGTTACAAGAAGTTCGAGTCATGCAGCTGAAACCTTAGAGTTAGATATCACTCGATTAGAACGATCAATTAGGAATGTTCGACGTGAAGAAGAAGAAAAAATCACAAAAGCAACAATGCCGAGGAATTTTAGCAAGATTTGGATCACGGAGTGAACAAAGGACATCAACAAAGAACCCTTATGGATTTCATGAGACCAGGGTTCAATACAGCTAACCAAGGAGTAGCTAGGACATCGTAAAAGCAACCTATTTTGAAATTAAACCAACCCTCCTAAACATGTTTCAATAGAATATGCAATTCTAAGGACTAACAAATGAGGATCCCAATGCATATATAGTAAATTTCCTTGAAATCTGTGATACCTTTCAGTACCATCAGATGTTGGAGGATGCAGTAATAATTAGGCTTTTCCCTTTTACCCTAAGAGATAGGGAAAAGGCCTGGTACCACACCTTCAAGCCAGCCAATGTCACCACTTGGGACCAACTAGTTTGTGCCTTTTTAGATAAGTATTTTCCCCTTACTAAGACCACGAAGATTATTAAGGAGATCAACTTCCAGTAAAAGTGAAGGGAAATCATTCTGTGAAGCGTAGGAACGATACAAATACTTGCAAAGAAAATGCCCACACGATAACTTACCTAAGGAGTTCTTGTAACATTTTATAACGGAGTAACCCCACATACGAGAGGCACGATTGATGCAATTTCACGAGGATCACTGATGAGAAAGATGGTAGATAAAGCAGAAGAGCTGATAGAGGAGATGGCGAGTAATAGTTGCTTATGGACAAATGAGCAGAGTAAAGAACCCACTACCTTCCGAGAACAAAAAGGAGTTGTAGCTGTTAATCAAATGACGGAGATGCAAGCAAGAATTGACAACTTAACTTGATAGCTCAATAACATGAAGGCTTCATCCTCAGATTTGGTAAAAGTCATACAACTAAAGTGTGAACTCTGTGGACAGATGGACTATGATACAATGGACGTCTTTTTGATGAACGATCCGGAGCAAGTTAATTATATGGGAGCTCAATATAGACGAGGGGGAAACAATCCCTACTCTAACACATACAACCCTGGGTGGAAGAATCACCCTAACTTCTCTTGGACAAACAATACTAGAGGACAATTTAGACCCTAAAGTCAACCAGGTTTCCAACAAGATAAAACGGGCTCAATGGAATCCAAGTTGGATAAGATTTTAGATAAAATTGGAGGCATGGAGGATGCACATAAGAGGCTTGAAAGCAAGTTTGAACAAGTCACTAAGAACCATGCCTCTTTAATACACATTTTGGAGGACCAAGTAGGCCAACCAGCTGAGGTAGTTTCAACTCGGAATGTAGGAACCCTTCTAAGCAATACCGAATAAAGGAACAAATTATGGCCATTACTCAAACCCAGGAAAAGAAACTCAAACATATGAAAGAAGATGCAGACAATGGAGAATGAAAAACAAATATGGAATTCCTTCCAAGTGAGCTCGTAATTAAGCCAATCGAGGAACCTCAACCTAAATTTTTGTACCCTATTATAGCTCAGCGGAAGTCAAATTCAAGTAAGGAGACGAGGAAATCTAAGGAGGCTGAATTAAACAATGTTGAGGACATAACAGAACAACTACAATGAGGCTCACACTAAAAGAATCAATTAAGAAGAAGGTTAAGGAGCTCGTAGTGGAAAAAACCCTAATATAGCACAGAAGAAAGAGGACCTAAAGGATTTTTACATTCCTTGTAGTATCAATGGAGTTAAAATAGACAAGGAATTCATAGATTTGGGAGCGAGTATTAATATGATGCCCTATACATTTAGTCAAAATTTGGGGTTAGAAGAGTTAGAACCCACTATGATGTTAGTGAAGATGGTAGACAAAACAATTCATCGGCTGAAGGGTATTATTAAGGATGTGCAAGTAGAAACTGATATACTTACCTTCCCCACAGACTTCTTTGTATTGGATATTTGAGAAGTTGTGAAACCCCTTATGGTCCTTGGATGACCATTCTTGAATACAACTCGCTCAATAATTGACCTTGATGGGCTGAACTAACTCTGAGGGTCGAAAAGCATCAAATAACCTTCACTGTGTCGAAGAATGAAAACAGTTCTCCCTTACTACCAACTAACATCAAAGAAATTGAATCTCGAGGACAATGGGAAGATATAAAGGATCCTAGGAATGCATTTAGAAAGAAATGATTGCGGAGGAGACAGAGAAGGAAGGTGGAACCCAGGACATGGTAGCTCATGTGCAAATGGTAAGATCGGTGAATGTGCTACCATTGCACGATTCATTTGAACCACCTTGAGCACAAGAAGAGCATTGAGCTACTGACGTTAAAAGAAGTGCTTCATGGGAGGCAACCCATGGATCGTTAATTACATTTTATTTCAGTTGAAGTTTAGATAGTTTGAATTTCATAGTTAGCTTATTTCGTTTCCAAATAAGGTCGGGAAGGCATAAGACTTCAACATGAGATAGATGATCGAGGAAGTAAGCAAAGAAAAGAGAGGTGAAAGAGCTAAAAAAGAGTTAGAAAGTGATCTTGGGAATGTGTAGAAGGACAAAAGAAGAAAAAAAATTGAAAAATCGATGGAATTATTGCAGGCCACGAGCAAGGTAAAACTGTCCACGCGATTTTAGCTAAAATTTTTACCATTTTACCCTTCATTCGCCTGTATATTCATTTCCTACTTCATTTTTTCACTCACTTTCATTTTAACTTTATCTCTCTAAGTTTAGACCTTCACATGCTCTCAGTTCTCTCTAACCAAATTCCAAATTTCCAATTTATTCCAACCTTCACCTACTTGTAATCCATTATGTTGCGCATTAAGCAGTAAGTGAAATGCAGCCAATCATCGGGAAGAAATCAAGTCTCAGGACGAGGGTGAAGGAATAGGGTGGCAAATTTCAGAGCATCCTTCCTAATCTATATAAAGGAGGAAGATATTTGATTCCAAACCCTTAATGTTAAACAAATATTAATAGTCTCAAAATATTTTGATTTTGATACACTTAATAGGCTAGAATTGTGACATAGGATAAAGAATTTAGCAGAAAGAATTCAATGAAATAGGTTTATACACTTCCAATATCCTGTTTACCAGGAGCTTTCCCTTGAATTCTTCACTTCCCTTCATTTCGAACCTAGCAACCCTAAGGAAATTTGGTTTAGGTTGCAGGGACGAACTTATGAGCTAAACATTGACATTATGTGTGATATTTGTGGTTTCCCTGAATCTTCCATTATTGATCAGCACGATGATTTTCATGCTTCTCACTATTGGAATGAGCTCACTGGATTAGAAAATTTTGATGCTAAGAATGCCCACAACAATATTATACGAACCCATGGGCATTTGTTATTGCAAATTCATGTGTCAAATGGTTTTTGACAAATCTAAAACCAACAAGTGCTTAAAAAAGGAACTTTTTCTATTGTGGCGCATGGATCACAACATCCCGGTATGCACCTCCACACATGTGCTTAATGCTATTATTGTGACTCTACGTAAGATAAGCAATAATTTGGGTATGGGGTACCTGGTTTTCGCCATTGCTGAGTACTATGGCATGGATTGTAGTGGTTTGACCATCTACCTCTCGGATTTTCTAAATCACCATCACTTGTGGCATGCTGAAATCCTAAAGTCACATAATATGGAACTCCGGGACATCAGCCAAAAAACTCATGTGAAGATTCAGGCCAGTCAAGCGAGTTCTAGTACAGCACCACCTCAACAGGCAAAAGAGGACTCGACTAGTAAGTAATTCGAAGAGGAAGAAGACACAGAAGAACCAAGTCGGAAGAAAGTGCTCAATACAATCTCCACCAACACCAAGGTAATTACAAATACACTTGCAGAGAACTATAGAAGGATGAATGAGATGGCCCGTAGACAACAACGTCAGAGTTGGGATATACGTCGGATTCATCGATACTTCGAGGCTCAAGGTGTCCAATTGCCACCTCCGACACCATTCCCGCCTCCATCACTATGAGGCTTTGTTTCTAACCCTTTTCTTTTAAATTTAGTTTCTATTTAGTCTTTATTTTTTATTTTATGTTACTCCTTTCCATGTGTGTTTGTTTGTCTCCTTCTCACATTAAGGACAATGCGATGTTCAAGTGTGAGGAGGGTTGTGTGTTTTGCTTTAAGTGTGAATTTTGCATATTGTATAATATTTTATTTAGGTTACCTATTGTGAATTGTGTCAATGTGTCAATGACTTAGATGAAATGAATTTGATTTAATTTTAAACATAATCTATTAGGTTCCAAAGAGTCATTAGCTCGCGAAATAAGTGATCTGGGTCCTTTGGCTAAAATATGCAAGTTAATTAGCATTTAGTGTTAGTTTGTCACCCTATAAGTTATCACATTCATTAATAATTTTAGGTCTTTCGACTAAAGTAGCTTTGCTAGTACTTTTTCATGAAAACGAGTAGTTAAAGCAATAAGGTAGGCATTAAAAAATAATAATAATAATAATAATAATGAATGTTTGTAAATTTTAAACAAGTAACTATTCCGATGGCCTTCAGATTATAAATAGAGCTAATAGCCAGTTGAGAATGTGATGTAGCTGAGTAACTGAATCGACACACATCACAAATGTGTGCCTTTACATGAAAAGGCTATAATGACATTCCAACTAAGCATCTTAATAAAAACATGACTTAGTCAAGTAATTGGATTGACATTCATCACCAATGTTTGCCTCCGTGTAAAAAACTAGGCCCATGCCCATACAAAGTAAATAAATGAAAAAATGGTTTCTAATAAAACCTACCAAACTTGTAAGTAGCTTAACTTTTCATGAAAACGTACTTAGTAGTCGTTACAAAGTTTGAAGGACCAAATAATTATTAATGTGCGTGTCAATTGAAAGGGGTGAATAAAATTGACATTTAAGTTTTGGTTAATATGTATATTTGGTCTAGAGCTCCTAGACGCAGATTTTACATGTTAATGGTTTGGAACAACTTGAATGATTGTGTTTAAGGTTAAATTTATTTCATAAAGTTGAAGTCATTGTCTTATTGTTGCATTGTGTGCTTTGTAATTTTTTGTTGTTATTTTGCTTACTTGAGGATAAGCAAATATTTAGTGCAGGGATGTTGATAAGCATAAATTGCATCATGTTTTAGGCCATAGTTTGATATGTTTTTAGCTGTTAATTCGATCATTTAGTATGTGTTTAGCTTATAATTGTGTTAGTTTGTTAATTATTTATGTTTTAAGTGTTTTATAGGTTAGTGTAAGTCTTTCAACTTAAATATTATGTTTTTGAGGTACTTTGATGTGTTTGCCAGTGTTTCAGGGTCAACATCGAAGAACATGGGAGTTTCGAAGATATTTGGGCTGAAACAAAAGCCCACGATCATGTCATATTAGGCCACGATCATGACAGAAGCACCAAATTTGGCCCATGATCGAGCCTACATTGAAGATTATGGCCTACATGCCACGGTTGTGACAGAAACCTAGGGAATGGCCCACGATCGTGGCATGCATTGGATAAATGTGCAGACACTCATAAACGTCAAGTTTCAAGGGATTTTTTGGACCTTTCCCAAAACACAAAAGGATATAAAAAGACCTAAAAGAGGTAGAGAAAGGAGCTTTCTGCTTCATCCACCTTGAGAAACCCTAGAGAGAGATCATAGAGAGATAGAGAAAAAAAGAAAAGGAGAAGAAGCTGACTCGACATACTTCCCAGATCAGGAGGTTTCCCGATGTCGCTGCCTCTTGTCATCCATTTTGTATCGTATTTCCTGTTTCTTTCAGTTTTTATTATTGTATAAAATTGGATTGAACAGTTGATGATAAGATCTAAAATGTCGATGATGTTCTAAACTCACCTTTGGAATTTTATTCTTGAATTAATGAGAATCTGATTGTTTATGTGCTTAGTTGATATTATTGTGGTTTAATTCTGTGATTGCATAATTCGATAATAAACTGAGAGGGTGAATCGATTGAAAAATGATTAAATTGGAGTAACGAGAGTTAGATGATTTAATAGAAACCAGAATTGAATCAGATCGAGAATTTGTGCGAAGAGAGATCTTGCATAAGCTTCTGATAGTTTATTAGAGAACTTAAGAACTAATTAGGGTTTTGGATAGGTTGTGAATTGAGATATTGTAACCTTCATAATCTGATTAGGGTTTATGATTTAGGGTTAATGGTTATAACTTGAGAGGTAGTAATCAACCCTAGGATAGTCTTAAACCAACAATCTAATAATTCATACTCAGTTAAGTTAGCATTAAGGATAGGTAAAATTTCCTTTCTCTCAATTGGTAATTTCTTTCGATTGATTCTTGGGTGTGTTGCAAGTTCCTTAGTAATTAGTATTTTCATATTTGATTCTTAATTTGATTGATTAAATTAAATTCTCGTATTAGTTTCGTTGCATCTTGAATTTCTGTTATTTGTTTATGGCCTTAGATTTTAGGATTAGATTAGTTCCCTCCTCGTGGGATCAACACCTTTGATACTGTGCTAATGAACAAATTATCGAAGGTTAATAATTAAAACTTACACACCACCAAACCTCAATCAATATCTGACCTTGAGTTTACTAAAAACTAATCCTAAGGTTTTTAACCGAAATACTAAGGTTAAATTTTATAGGAATTTGTTATCATTTTGTGAATCCCTCTATTAGATTTGATCCTAATTTGGAAGATTTACGTAATCATGTCTCTAGGGTAGTAATAAACTCCTTCCAATTACCATAAACCTATTCAACCTAGGATTTCTCAATCACTATCTATGAAATTAGATTATGGTTTAATATTCCAGATTACTAGAACATAAATAAAAAAGGTAACTAGATCGTAACAATCAATTAGACCAATTGCATTAATAAAAGAATCAAATCATATCAAAGTATTAACACAAGGTTCATCTAACGTAAATACTAATTGGACTTTTAGTTAAATAATATCAAGCATGAAATCAAACATAAACCAAAAGAAAAATGAATTTAAAACAATGAGTTCATAATTCTAAATCTCCTTGATTGTCTTTTATCGAATATTCTCGCAATGGAGAGGCTTGATCTTGTAATCTGATGGATCTTTCAATAAATCTTCACGTTTTCTACTTCTCTGGACCAGAAAACATGAAGAATATAAGATTTCAATGAAATCTTATGCATCAGATCATGCATAACTAAAAATTACAAGAATCGTGAAGATGCATCAGATCATGCATAACCAAAAATTAAAAGAATTGTGAAGATGCACGGGCTCAGGGAAGTGCACAGCCATATGCATGAAAGTGCATCCTTTATACACTTCAAATCTTCAATTTATGTCTTGATCTCATTTGAATTATTCTCCTTTTAGTCCATGAAGGCAATTATGCTACGTAAACACACTTAAAGTGAATTAAGTACCAAATATACAACAAAAGTATAAAATATCAAGCAAAAACACATCAAATATGGAGTAAAATTTTGTTTAATTATCCATATATCATATATCCCCACACTTACGATTTTGCTTACCATAATCAAAATTATAAATTCCAAAATATCAATCATCATCAATCTCATTCTGTCCATTCATATTATACATCATTATATCCTATTGAATCAAATTAACATACAATTACAAGTCAAGTTGTCCTAAAATTAACTTCCTAAGCAATATTAATAATAATCACATCAATATTCAAATTGAAATCAAAAGCTTATCTCTTTACACCCTCACCAAAATTTCACTCAATGCACTTAGGTATTTAGGGTGAAAAGCATCAAAAGTCTCAATTAATGTAAAGTAGAATTCTTACCATATGCTTACAATAAAATCACATTTCCACCACTTATATAAACTAGAAAGAAAAATCAAAAGGTCTTCGTGTAGTTTGTAATGGGACTTAGGTACGGTATGATTGGGTTAATAAAAAGGGTTAAATTGAAGGAAATTTACTAAAAAGAGTACCACATGAAACTTATTCACAATAAGGTCCTTTCACTACAAAACTAATGGTACTAATATATATATATATATATTCTTTTCTTCTTCTTTTTTTAATATATGCTCCATTTTTTCTTTTTTTCTTTTATTTTTTTTCACAATAAACATTAAGTACCACAATTCAATAAATAATGTAAATAACCTTCAAGGTTCAAAATAATAAATAAGTCTTTAAAGAAAAATATAATAAAGGTTAATCTGAGTTTAATCAATGAAAAAGGTTAAGGCTCAACTTGGTTTTACATAAAGGATAAATTTAAGGATATGGTAATTGTCAAAGAAATAGGTTAAAACAAGTTGTTAATTCTAAATGCCTTTATCATATTAATGCTTCTAATTTAACAAATATGTTCTTAACATACATAATAAAAGTAAGTTTTAGAATTATCCTCTTATACATGATATCACACATATGAAAGAATAAAAAGAGCATAAAAATTTTGAAAATCTACTTTTTAGGCTCAAAAACTCGCAAAAAAGAAATAAGCATATATATGTAAACAATATGCAATATCATTCAACTTAAATATTTCAATAATTACGAAAAATATGACTTAGAAAACTAATTTTATTCTAACCATTATCATTTTGCATACCAATTCAAATCAATATTCAACAATAAATTAGAGTATTAATGGACAGATTCAATCAATTCAGAATATTAGTTAACAAGATGTATAATCAGGATTATAACAAGCCTAAAGAAATCATTAAAATCATTAACCCCTTCGCAACACTTAAAGTCATACATTGTCTTCAATGTACATAATATAAACATGTATAATAAGTTGGAGGGTTAAGTTAGTACTTTCATTAATATGACGATTTCTTGATTTGGATCCATCTAATATAATATTAACATCCTTGTAAAATATAAAAGAAAAGGATAAAAAAACAAAAGAAATAACATAATAGAAAATAAATCCCATACTAACATAAAAGCAAACACAAGATAATATCAAAATTGAAATAAAATTAAAACTAACTCATGGGTTACCTCTCATGCAGTGCTTTTTTTAATGTCGGTAGCTCGATGTAACCTGCATGTTTCCATGTAACACCCCACTCCCGCGTGACCCAAACCCGACATCGATGGTGATACCCGAGTCCGTGCCCCGCGAGGGTGGATTGCTACATCACTCAGTCAAAACTCAGTATATTTTTTTTTGTTTTTAAAACACAAACATACACTATGCGGAAAATCATTAACATACATAATCACCGGTAAATACAATGA
>JAOTBA010017750.1:0-10261 GCA_025629845.1 Erythroxylum squamatum
GTAAATGATGAGATGTAGTTGAATGTGATGAATCAAATGAGTTGAGATTTGAGAGTTTTATGAGATCAATTTGGTGGTTAAATTGCTAAGAAGGGATATTGCACTAGAAGAGTTGAATTTGGAAGGATTATGAGTGAAAGTGATGATAGAATGGATGTAGGAACCATTAAAGATGCTTTGGAGGGGCTTAGGTTTCACGTATGTCCGTTAGACGGACAATAAGTCCGTTAAATGGACCCTCTTCGGCATGGAAAGACCCTTAGCCTTGTCCATGTCTGTTAAACAGACATTAGGTCCTTTTAACGGACCTTCACGGGGCTGGAAAACACTCCAGACCCGTGCTTGTCCATTAGGTGGAGGTGTATGTCCGTTTAACGGATATACACTGTACCCCTTTAGAAAATTTTGTTTTTGACCTTCTAAATGGAAAAATATCTCTTCAGAGTCTTCACAAAAGTTGTAGATCTAGAAGTCCTCTTAAAAATTGTACACTCACGGTTTATGTTTCCAGATGTTGGTCTCTGAAAACGGGGTCCAACACTTATAGTATTAGAGTGACTAGGTTTAGGAGTATCCTAGACATGAAGTGGGTAGTTTTAAATTACGAAAGGAACATGCATGGTTTTAAATGAATAGCTTGTATTATTTTTAAATTATTTTACATGATTTGAAATCATTTTACATGAACTAAAAATTTTAAAATGGTTTTACATTGAAGGAGTGATAATGCCGCGTCGAAAAAGCACTCGAGGAACTAGGACTCGATCTTGCTCTCTCGTCATGAAAGTACGGATGAATCGCATGTTCCGTAAGATGCAAGAACACACTCTACTCCTGATTCTGAGGCACATCATGTGCAATATGGAGTGCCACCGCCTCCTCCTATGCCCCAAGTGAACCCCATGGACCCGCATTTCTTTCAAGCCTTTTCTCAAGCTTTTTCATATGCCATGGGCCAAGGGTCACAAGTTCCGATGCAAGCTCAAGTGGAGAGGAGTGGGCAGTGTGATAAGCTCCGCAAGTATGGGGTTGTGGATTTCAATAGGACTACAAATCTGAAAGAGCCTGAAGCATGGTTGAAGAGGAACAAGAGGGTCCTGATTTAGATGAAGTGCTCGGATGAGGAGTTGTTAGATTATGCAGTCAGTTTACTACAGGGGCATGCACTCCATTAGTGGGAATCAGTGCCCCATAATCAGGTCATACCATTGGTATTGACATGGAGAGACTTTTTGGAAGCTTTTAGGAGCAAGTACTTCTCGAGGGTCTACATCCAAGAGAAGGCCAGAGAGTTCCTAAATCTCACACAGAGGGACACGAGTGTGAATGAATATGAGCTGAAGTTCACCCAGCTATCACGGTATGCAGCCAATATTGTTGCTAATGAGGAGGATAAGTGCCGCAAGTTTGAGGGAGGACTTCATTTGGGGATCAAGGAGAAAGTCCTGATCCACAACTTCTGTGACTACCATTAGTTGGTAGATGCTGCACTCTAGGCTGAGAAACTGGAGAATATAAAATATGAAGTGAATAGGAAGAGGAAGAACAGGAAACAGTCTTCCAAGAAGGGAATGAGTGCTCCAATGCCTGAGAGGAGTATAAAGAGTTACCACACACAGAGTGAAGTGGGAAGTAGTGGCTCTGCTAAGAATAAGTAGGCAAAGGCAGTTTCAGGGCAAGCCTCAAATGTGGGAGGCATTGGAAGGATAGGGAGGAGTAAATACACAACCCCTAATGTGAGCATTATGGGAAACTTCACAAAGGAGAGTGCTTCAAGTTACTTGGAGCATGCTTTCAATGTGGGGAGAAGGTACACATGATCAAGGATTGTCCCCAGGTATCGAGGCAAGAGGGGTTACAGTTACATACCCCGAGGAGAGCAGAAACAGTGGGAACTGGGCCAGTCACTAAGGTAGGCAGTTCTGCAACGGCAAGGAAGGTTATTCCTCTAGTAAGGCTAAGGGATCAGGCACAAGCAAGGGTGTTTGCTATGACCAGAGAGGTAGCTGCAGCTGCACCTGAGGTTGTTATGGGTATGGCTCAGTTACTTAATTCTGAAGTATATGTCTTGATTGATTCTGGCTCCACGCATTTATTTGTTTATGGAAGCATGATTTTACTTGATGTGAATTTGGTGCCATTGGATAGTCCCTTGATTGTTAGCACTCCTCTAGGGAGGAATGTGATAATAAGTCAAGAATATAGAGGTTGTGAATTGCTTATTGAGGGTGCTAGACTGGTAATAGACTTATTGCCTCTAGAGCTGAAGGGTCTAGATGTTATACTAGGTATCTATGGAGAAATATCGTGCAAAGTTAGACTGTAGCCTCAAAGAGGTAGAGTTTGATTTTGGCAACAGAGAGAAGGTGAATTTTATAGAAGATAGAAGAACATCGTCACCTAGAATGATTTCAGCTTGTTAGCTGACAGGATTATGAGAAAAGGGTGTGAAGCCTTCTTGGCACACATCATGGGCACTGAAGTAAATGAAGGGAAGTTAGAGGATTTTTCGATTGTGGGGGAGTTTGAAGACGTGTTTCCAGAGGACTTACCTGGCTTGCTACCGATGACAGAAATTGAGTTTACCGTCGACTTGATTCCCCAAACCGTACCCATTTCTATGACACCGTATAGAATGGCTCCAGCTGAACTGAAGGAGGTCAAGGAACTGTTAGAGAAGGGATATATAAGGCTGAGTTTGCCACAAAAGGGAGCGCCTGTTCTGTTTGTTAAGAAGAAGGATGGAACATGGCAAATGTGTATTGATTATCAGGGACTCAACAAGGTGACTATTAAGAACAAGTATCCTCTGCCCCGAATTGATAATCTGTTTGACCAGCTGTAGGGATCAAGGGTCTTTTCCAAAATTGATCTCAGGTCATACTATCATCAGCTTAGAATCAGGGAGTCTGATGTGAACAAGACAGTCTTCAGGACACGTTATGGGCATTATGAGTGCCATTTGAATTGACCAATGCTTCGAATGCATTCATAGATCTTATGAATAGGGTCTTCAAGGAGTATCTGGATTGATTTGTCGTAGTGTTTATAGATAACATTTTAGTCTATTCCAAGAGTGAAGAGGAACATGAGGGACATCTCAGGGTAGTGTTGCAGATACTAAGGGAGAAGGAACTTTATGCCAAATTCAACAAGTGTCAGTTTTGGCTTTATAGGGTGGTATTCCTTGGACATGTGGTTTTAGAGGATGGATTACATATTGATTTGAGGAAAGTTGAAGCAGTGATAAACTAGCATGCACCCAAGATAGTGACAGAAGTGAGGAGTTTTCTGGGTCTGGCAGGCTATTATAGGAGGTTTGTGGAAGGATTCTCTATGATAACAACTTCGTTGACCAAGTTATTGAGGAAGAATCAGAAGTTTATCTGGAGTGATGAATGTTAGAAGAGCTTTGAGGAACTTAAGCACAGATTGACAAGTGCTCCAATTCTGACTTTGCCCACAGGAGATGAGGGTTATACAGTTTACAGTGATGCTTCAAGAAAGGGTTTGGGTTGTGTGTTGATGCAGGGAGACGGGGTGATAGCTTATGGTTCATGGCAACTAAAGCCTTACAAGTTGAATTACCTGACTTATGATCTGGAATTGGCAGTAGTAATTTTTTCCTTGAAGATTTGGAGACATTATCTGTATGGAGTTCAGACAAGGGTTTTTACAGATAATAAAAGTCTCAAGTACTTACTGAGCCAGAAAGAGTTGAATTTGAGACAGAGAAGGTGGATAGAGTTATTAAAGGATTATGGTTTGTTGATTGAGTACCATCCAGGAAAGGCAAATGTAGTGGCGGATGCCTTAAGTAGGAAATCTTCCATAGCCTATGTTCATATAGTTTATCTGCTGTTATTAGAAGAGATGGCTAAGCTTAGGATAAGCTTGAAAAAAGAGGAACCAGATTGTATTATTGCAAATTTTAGAGTGAGACCGATACTCAGGGAGAAAGTTAAGGAGTTACAAGCACAGGATACAGAATTAAGAAAGCTCCGAGAAGAAATTTAAAGTGGCAAGAAATCTAAAGTGGCAGTGAGGGATGATGGATTTATGGTTGTAGGGAACAAACTTTGCATCCTGAATGTCAAGGAAGTAAAGGATGAGATAATTGATGAGGCAAACAATGCACCTTATGCCATGCACCTAGGTAGCACTAGGATGTACAAAGATTTGAAAGAGCATTTTTGGTGGAAAGGCAAGAAGAGAGATGTAGCAAAATATATGGGAAAATGTCTAGTGTGTCAGCAAGTCAAGGCTGAATACCAGGCAGCTTTAGGTCAGTTAAGGCCATTGTCCATTCCTGAGTGGAAATGGCAATGGGTAACCATGGATTTTCTGATGGGTTTGCCTAAGACTAGTAGGAAACATGATGCTATATAGGTTATTGTGGATCGTTTGATGAAGTCAGCCCATTTTCTAGCAATTAAACAGACTAATTCTTTGCATGTACTAGCAAAGAGGTATATTGATGAAATAGTGAGACTGCATGGGATTCCAGATTCTATAGTTTCTGACAGAGATCCTCGATTTACTTCGAGATTCTAGGGAAGCTTACAAAAGGCTCTGGGAACCAAATTGAATTTTAGCACTGCTTTTCACCCCCAGACAGATGGTCAATCTGAGAGGACCATTCAGACCCTTGAGGGAATGCTTAGGGCATGTGTGATGGATTTTAAAGAAACTTGGGACGAGCATTTTCCATTGGTTGAATTTTCTTACAATAATTCGTACCATTCAAGCATTCAGATGGCTCCTTATGAAGCACTGTATGGAAGGAGATGTAGAACACTGATATGTTGGGAAGAAGAAGGAGAAAGGAAACTGATAGCGCCAAAGTTACTTCAGATGACAATGGACAAGGTCAACTTAGTTAAGCAACGGCTTAAAGCAGCTCAGGATAGAATGAAGAGCTACACTAATGTACACCGAAAGGAGATGGAGTACGGAGTTGATGAGAAAGTCTTTCTTAAGATGTCTCCTTGGAAAGGAGTCATGAGGTTTGGAAAGAAGGGCAAGTTGAGCCCGAGATATGTGGGTCCCTACGAGATCATTGAGAGGATTGGACCACTAGCCTATAGGTTGTCGTTGCCCCCAGAATTGTCACAATACATGACGTCTTTCATGTGTCCATATTGAGGAGGGATAGACCGAATCCCTCCCATAACATTCAGACTACTGAGGTTCAGTTGAGAGATGATCTGATTTATGAGGAGATTCTAGTGGAGATTTTGGACACCAAGGAAAAGGTCCTCAGGAACAAGACAGTTCAACTGGTTAAAGCCCTGTGAAGAAACCATTCCGTGGAAGAGGCCATGTGGGAGCCTTTGAAAGCCATAAAGGAAAGTATCCACACCTCTTTAATGACTTAGGTAAGAATTTCAAGGACGAAATTCTTTTAAGAGGGGGAGAAGATATTGGGCCTCGGATTTTTTTTCTTAATGAATAAGCATGATTTAAATTAATTTTGAGGTCTTGATAGATTAATTATTTTTGGAGTAATTAGCATGTCAATGTTAGTAGGATTTTATTGCATGGGTTAGTTAAATTAAAGTGTTAAGAGTGTATAGCCTAAAGGGCATTTTAGGCAAGTCACTTAAGGATAAGGATTATAAGGCATGAGGGAAGGGGCGTGAATTGGCATATTTGATCACAACAAAAAGAAAGAAGAAATAAAACACACGTGCATTTGCATTTGCATTTGCATTTTTGCATATATGATATGTTCTAATTAAATCAAAATATTGCAATACATCTGGATATCATTGATAATATGATATGGTGATTAGAACTGTTCTATGTGATATGATTGTTGATGTGCAATAATATGTTGCTAGAACTGTCCTCTATGATATAACTTACGTGAGTGCATCGATGATTGTTCACTTACTAAGTTCTCAAACTCATTAAAATTGCAATGTTGTTTTTAGGTCTAGGAGAGAGATCTAGCTAGTCTAGTTGGAGTATAATTTCTGCATTTGGACATGAGTTAGTGGTCGGGATCAGTAGTACTTGCAGATGTCTAGTTATTTTTCATCAAGAATAATATTGTCACATTATCTTGTTGATATCAGACTTTCTTTATGTATTTTAAATATTATGCAAATTGTGATATACCACTGGTTACTACTTGGTGTATGTTTTTGGGTATTAAATATAATGCCAAGATTTATGAAATGTTTTGATATATATATATTTTGTTGAGACAATTTAGAAAAAAGTTGAGCTTTCCTTTATGTGGTTTACACAGGTTAAATATGGAAGGTATTTCAGAAAGTAAGCTCGAACTTTGAAAATTTGTTGATTAAAATGCCTCTATGCTATATGATATTATGTGTAAGGTGGAAAATCTTTTTGAATTGTTTTCTAACATATCATTTCGGTAGGGTATAGTCTCAAATATCCTCTGATATGCTCACTTGGAGTGGGATGTTATAGGATAAGTCAGTTCATCGTCTGAAGGGTATCACACATGATGTGCATATTCGAGTGGAAAAGTCCACCTTCCCCATGGACTTTTTCATACTGGACATAGAAGAAGATGCGAAAACCAAATATCCTTAGGTGGCCATTTTCAGCCACTGCCTGATCAATTATTGATGTAGATGGCAGTGAGCTTACTCTAAGCGTAGGAGAGGAACATGTATCTTTCACCGTAACCAAGAATGACAAAAGTCCTCTCTAACCCATGGCCATCATGAAGGGAACAAATCTGGGTGGAGAAAAAGAGAAGAATGATGATCGAAAATGTTCTTTAGAAAAGAATAAACCTTGCAAGAGAAGGAGAAGAAAGAATTGGGAAAAAGAAAGTGGCAAGATAAGCAACTAGGTGGCATGTGCACATTTTATGTGATTAATAACCGAGTTACCACCGAAGAATTCTCTTAAACCACTTGAGTGAAGAAAAGAGTCAAGCTAATGACATTAAAAGTAGCACTACATGGGAGGCAACCTATAGTTTTAAATAACCGGTTATTTCTTTGATTTTAGATAGTTTAAACTCCGTAGTTTGGATGTTTCTATTCTAAATAAATATCGTGGAAGACTAGGGCATTAATTTTGATAAAGATGATCAGAAAGGAAAGTGCAATGAGGTGATAGTGCTAAAAATAAATTAGGAAAGGATCCCGAGGGGTGTGTATAAGGATGGAAAAAATGGTGAAATCATTGTAGGGCACGATCGTGGCCTGCGGTAGGGTAAATCTGTCTACACGATTTTTAGCTGAAATTTTTACCATTTTACCCTTCCTTCACTTATATATTCATTTCCTACTTCTTTTTTTCAGTCACTTTCATTTAACTTTTTCTCTCTAAGTTTAGAACCTCTAAATGCTCACCTTTCTCTCTAATTGACTTACAAATTTCCACTTTATTCCAACTTCCACCTACTTGCAGTCCATTATGCCATGCATTAATTAGTTAGCGAAGCGTAACCAATCATCTGGAAGAAATCAAGTCTAGGGCGAAGAAACAAGGCAGTAGATTTCAAAGCATCCTTCCCAATCTACACAGAGGCAGAAGGTATTCGATTATAATCCTTTAGAGTTAAGCAAATAGTAGTCTTGAAATACTTTGATTTTGCTACACTTAATAGGCTATAATTGTGAGATAGGTTCAATAATTTAGTAAAAAAATTCAGCGGAGTAAGTTTATTACATTTCCAATATCATGTTTACTAGGAGCTCACCCTCGAATTCTTTACTTCCCTTCAGTTTAAACCCAATTACCCTAAGGAAATGTTGTTTAGGTTGTAGGGACAACCTTATGAGCTAAACATCGAAATTATGTGTGATATTTACAATTTCCCTGAATCTTCCATTGTCGATCAGCACGATGACTTTCATGCCTCCCGTTATTAGAATAAGCTCACTGGGTTGGAGTGGTTCGACACTAAGAATGCCCATAACAACATTATACAATGTCATGAGCACTTATTGTTATATAAATCCATGTGTCAAATGGTTTTTGACAAATCAGAAACCAACAAATACTCAATGAAGGAACTTTTTTTTGTTATGGTGTATGGATCACAACATCTTATTGTGCACCTTGACATATGTTGTGAATGCTATTACTATGACTCTACATAAGAGGAGCAACAATTTGGGTATAGGATACCTAGTTTCCACCATTGCTGAGTACTATGATGTGGATTATACTGGTCTAACCATTTAGATCCCTGATTTTCTAAATCACCAACACTTGTGGCGTGCTGAAATCCTAAAGTCCTATAACATGGAACTCCAGGACATCAGCCAAAAAACTCATGTGAAGATTAGGGCCAGTTAGTCGAGTTTTAGCACAGTTCCACCTCAGCAAGTAGAAGAGGACTTGATTAGCGAGGATTTTGAAAAGGAAAAAGAAATAGAAGAACCTGGTTTAAAGAAAGGGTCGATACAATCTCCACTAACACGAAAGCAATTACTGACAGACTTGCGGAAAACTCTAGAAGGATGAAGGAGATGGCCCTCACACAACGACATCAGAGCCGGGATATACGCTGGATTCATCCATACTTTAAGGCTCAAGGCATACAACTGCCACCTCTGACACCATCCCTACCTCCATCACCAAAAGGTTTTGTTTCTAACCCTTTTTCTTTTGAAAGAGAACATAAAAGAACCTGAGGAGGTAGAGAAAAGATAGATTTCTTATAGCCATTTTTGAAAACCCTAAAGAGAGAAAGAGGATGAGGAAGAGAAGAGGAAGAGGAAGAAGGAGGAAGAAGAAGCGGCCTCGACGTGCTTCCCAAGTCAGGAGGTTTTCCAATGCTACTGCCTTCCCAGATCGTCCATTCTAAGTGTCTATTTCCTTTTTGTTTCAATTTTATTCATGTATACAGTTAGGATGGATTGTATGATGATAGATAGTAGAATGATGATGATGTTCTAACTCTCCTTCGAGATTTTATTTTGATTTAATGATAATCTAGTCAATTGTGTTATTTGGATGAATGTCATGATTTTATTATGTTCTTGCATAATTTAGTAATAAACTAAGAGGGTGAACTGAATGAAATACGATTAAATCAGATTAATGAGAGTTAGGCAATTTAATAGAAACTGTGATAAATCATATTGGTAATTGTGCGGAGAGAGATCCCATAGGATGATCCAATAGTTTATTAGAGTGCTTCAGATCTAATTAGGTTTTGGATAATTTGTTAATTGAGAGATTGCAAATTTCATAATCTGATTAGGGTTTATAATTAGGGTTTAATGGTTATAACTCGAGAGAGGGTAATTAGCCCTAGGACAGTCTAGAACCGACACTCCATTGACACATAATCGGCTAGGTTAACATTAAAGATAAGTAAAATCACCTTTCTTATAACTTGGTAAACCCTTTGGTTGATTTCCATTGTGCGCGCTTATTGCTTAAATGTTAATTCCTTCATGTTTAATTTATGATTTATTTGGTTGAATTCAATTTTTGTGATTACTTTCGTTCCATTATTTATTTTGAGTTTCATATATTGTTGGCCTTAGATTTTAGGATTATATTAGTACCCTTCCTAGCAAACTGTGACAAGCTTACCTAACATAATCCAAACCATTGTAAAACATTTGAAATTGTACCCAGATATCTAGATACCTTCTCTATAGATTCTTATATTCTCACAAGACTTGTAGGGTGTTTTTTTTCTTGTCATATTGGCATTAGGAAGAGATATAATTTCTTAATCTTGCATAGCCTCATATAGTTTTTTACTCTCCCTCTATTTTAATTAGTTGCCCATATTTTAATAAATACAACTTTAAACTCGTAAATAGGAATTAAAATTAGTAAAAATACATAAAAAGAAAATAAATAGAGCAACGAAAATTAAGTTTCCTCAATACCAATAATTCCAGAAAACAATGCTGGAAACTTATTGTGTGCTTGCATTTATCATTTGATGGTAATACAATTGTGAATAGAGTATTTGATGTGAGCAAGGCTGCACATGACGAGTATATCAATAGACACTGAGATCAACACGACGCTAATCGAGACTTGATGCTACCTCCTAGCCCCGCAAGTCGAACTGGGCTTAAAAGATTCAAGGCCGCGTTAAATTCATTCGTGGCTCGCGTGGTTGATGATGGACTCCGGAAGAATCAAGATTCTCGCTTGCAACTTCAGTTTGTCAGTTTGAACCAAGTTCTGGGCCCAAACTATTGGACCCCGATCCTTATGTGACAATTTAGAAATATGAAACGAAATTTGAATGAGTGTTTTGGATATAAATGGTGTTATAGATAAAATTGTGCCT
>JAOTBA010017817.1:0-10257 GCA_025629845.1 Erythroxylum squamatum
ACGATATACATGCATATATAAAAGAATACCTCATAATATATTATTAATAAGTCATAATGTTAGTACAAAAGTCACATGTGTCCATTGGCTTAAGGCACACTACTAACAACAACTATAACTATACAGTCAACACAACCATAATCTGTTTTGTTCTTTCGGCATTTCTACGTAAACTCAAACTGAAAAAGAGTCATGACTGTAAAAAATAAAACTTCTAATGTATTTACATGAATTTATTCAAACAATATACAATGTAAGAGAACAACCATAAAGTAATTTAAAATAGTTTCAATGTACGATGTAAGAAAATAACCATGAAATAATTCTAATCTTATAAAATTTTAATTCTAAAGTTGGTCCTTAGAAAAGTAGGGCATAATTGTTAGTGGATACTATCCCATCTTTCCAAACGAAATCTTAATCGTGTTCACCAGGAAGAAAAGGTCAAAAGATGACAAGTAATGGTATAGGTAAACAGTTTTTGAACATGAAAACATGAAAGTGAAACAAAACGAAGAACTCATCTGTCAAAAGTATCAAAACAGATGAAACATTCTAAAACGAACAACACGATGAACAAAAGTTTATGAACATGAACATTGGCTAACCTGAAAGACCTTAAACGAAACCAAACCCAAATAATGGGAAATAAAAGCTCACATAATAATAATTAAGTTGTAATTGATGTCAAGTTCTAAATCAAAGAAAAGCTAATCATTTGGTAAATAATAATAATTAAGTAACCATGATTTCTTTTGGTGTAAACTATAAAGAGTTTTTCAAAAGTTGTTTAGGAAATTATATAATTTTAGATAGTGCTTTTATCTTACAAAGCATTTAAAACTGTTCCTTTAATTGAGACAAGTAGTGATGATACTTGGAAAAGAATAGGAGAATGAAAACATAAATTTTCTACTTGGAAACAGCAAACCAACAATTTTTAAATGTCATCACGCAAAACATGCATGTCATTACTAATGAAGTATACTTTCCTACTAGAAGAAGAAGGAAAGGATGTTTAGCTTCTTAGTGGGAATCACATAAACTATTCCAATAACAAATCACATGTTGTCACCACTACGAGGACGACTACAACTTTGTTTTAGTGAGAGCAAAGATCAAATTAAGTAAAAACAGTATGGTAAAATAAAGTTAGACCTCAACTCTATTCAAATGAGAAGATTCACGGTTCAAATCTCTCATGAGCAAACTATGTTACAAATGCTACGGTTCATTGATTTCAAGAAAAGCAACAAGCTAAATTTACATTAGTTAGTCTAAAGGCTATCCCAATTTTAAGACAAAAATTGTTGGACAAACTTAAAACTACAAGAATGGGCATACCTTGTAGTTGATTGGAGGTCTTCAAAGTTGGAAACATGTTTTAAATTAGCTGCAAAAGCATTGAGAGGAAAGATGTAATTGATTATTAAAATATGAGATATCAAATATGTACTGTCGAAGCATAATTTCAAGTTGGAAAATCATAAACTATAACATTTCATTAAAAGAGGATAAATTTGTTTATATCCATTGGAAAATCAAGTATCTCATTTGATTTTCAATCCATTGTTTCAAAAACATAACACTACATATGACAATATGGCGCTATTAATGAACATCTATAATAAAATTCAATCATTATCAAGGACATGCAAAAGCTTGTCTTCAATAAAACCAAGAAATTATTATAGGAAACATTAAATAAATAACAAGGTCCTTGAAGATTCACACCACACAATATAATTCCATACATTAGAAATAAAAGAGCATGATGACTGGGGCTTCGTATTTAAAACAAAAAGGACTTATGGGCAATCCTTGCTTTCTCTTTAAGATATCTCTCAAGAGATTGTATGTCACAAAAAGGTTATAAGTTCCAAAATAAGATTAGAAAATGGTCTCTTAAAACTTTTTCTTGATCTAAAAATAAACTTTTTGTAAGATCAAACTAAATTAGTGTAAACAACTATAACTACATATAAAGCTTTATTCAAGTTACCAACCTCTAGACGGGACTAATTAACAACTAATAACAAGATATTATCAAGATTTAGCCACATTTTCATTCAAGTTGAAAAAAATATGTATCAACGGACATACAACTTAATTGCATAGTTTATCAAGAAAGTTAAAAGGTAAATGTCAATTAACACACTAAAATCAAGCTTGGAAAGTCTAAATACATAAATGTGATTATGCAAAATTAGCTTGGAAATTCTAAATATATAAATGCGATTATGCAAAAAACAACTTTTCTTAGAATTGGGGACAAAAAAAGATGATTATGTAGACTGCACACAAGTACAAACTGGACAAACAATAACATGTAGTTAAATCTCAACTAATGCAAAAGGACACCCTTATCTAGGTATATCAATTGAACCATTTTAGAAATACTCAAATGATATTTATCCATGAAATCCACAACACAAAACAGACTAAGAATACCCACAATCAAGAAATTAGCAAGCCAATTTAAAAAGAAAAAGACACCAAAAAATTAACATAAAAAAGTTACGAGAAAAAGAAGAATAAACAGGAGAAGGGATGAAAAAAGGACTAACATAGACATAAGAACAGGTTGGGATGATTTCAAAGTCTGAATATACAAGTGTCAATTAAAACTAAAATGGGTTTTGTATGTACTGATAATCCAGGGGTTTTATTGAACATAAAACCCAATCGAAACAAAACACAAACATAACTCCATCAACAAAACCCCTCGCCCAATAGAAACTCATTAACAAAAATGCATCACCCATGGGAAAGAAAATGAATAACTTACCCAGAAGAGATGACAGGTGATAGAAGGCTGGGTTGACTTAAAGAGAGAGTGAAGTTTTTGGAGCAGAGAATCGTGAGGTAGAGAGTGAAAATGAAGAAGAAGTGAACGCGTGAGTGAACTGTGAAGGATAAAATGAAGTTTCTGAAGGGAGGTGAAAATGAAGAAGAAAAGCGGGATGGAGTGAAGGATACAAAAAGTCATGAACAAATGAATTTATTCTTGGAATAGATAAAGATAGGTGGGGATGGTCTTTAGCTATTGTTGAAAGTTAAGGAATATCTAATCCTAAGATTAGGTATTTTGTGTATTTTAGTTTAACGAAATAAAGGCTTAATTAAGTTTTAAGAATACACCAAGAATAGAATATCTATTCCATTGAACCAAACATGCCATCAGGATTGACCCCTCCAATTCAATCCATAATACTAACATGTGCTTTAATTACCTTTACGAATAACTAATGTTTTAAAATTTTGATCAATCCGTAAGATTAGGAATTTAAATTTTAAAAATTAAATTAGTATTATATTATCATAAAATTAATAAATTATAATAGTTAAAAAAAATTGAAAATTTTAATTATAATTTTAGAAAGAAGCAATTTTGCTCATAAAAATTTAAAATTTATTTAAAAATAAGACTATTAAATAAAACTGATTTCCGGGTTCAATGTTTAATTTTTAGGTAGATTTATTTTGATAATTAATTAATTTATCAATTTTCATAAACTAATCAATTTTGATAAATTAAAATAATAATAACAATAGAATGAAGGTATATATTTACCTTCATTCATATATATGAATGAAGGTCTTTTTAGCATTTTAAGGAGTTATCTAATTTTTTTTTTAAAATTCGAGTTTAAAATAAAGTATAGCATAATTGAATTTAAATTATGGAGATTAAAAAAAATATGAAGCTTCTCCGAAAGCTTTTTCGATTTGATTATCTCGTACTTAGTATTAAGCCCTTTGAATCTAAAACCCAAAATTCAAAGATCCATTAATTCAAGACGTTTTCATTAACTTTGAGGTGTATCAGACGCCAAGTACCAAAAATGGCAAAGCAGACGCCTACTTTGACTCTCCTGTTTTGATAAAAGATGTAACAAAAGGATATTATTTGGCTCACACTTTATTGTATGATTCCAACCCTTTATATAGGTTGGTTTGTTTACAATCTGTTATAACAGATCATATGAGTGTAACAAAAAAGATACTCTACTAGTGTAAAATAGAAATTAAAAGTGGGTTAAAAATAATAAAGCTGGACTAAGATAAATGAACTGGATTATTAGCCTATTATACTAAGCCTGAAATCTTAAGTATCTGACCCAATCGTGTTTAGGCTTCTAGGTTTTCTCCTCACTTCTCTTCTCTTCACACACCGCCGCAAGCTCGAGGTCTGACGACACGCCGCCGCAAGCTAGATGGTAGATTTTGTGGATGACGCCGAGCTTGAGTAATAGGTTTTGAAAGGAGGATTTTGGTAGAGCTGTGGTGAAGATGTCAGCCAGCTGAGCGTTGGTGGAGACAGGAAGAAGGTGGATGACTCCTTTCTGAAATTTTTCACGAACAACATGGCAATCAATCTCGATGTGTTTTGTTCGTTCGTGAAAAATTGGGTTTTCTGTTATGTGAATGGCGGAGAGGTTGTCACAGTAGAGATACGACGGCTGGAGATCGTGGACGTCGATATCCTTGAGAAGATAGAACACCCACTGGGGTTCGCACATCGTGGTGACGAGGGCTTTATATTCTGCTTCAGAGGAACTTTTGGAGATGGTTGGTTATTTTTTTATTTCCACGATATTAGAGAAGATCCAAGAAACACACCGTAACCAATGACAGATTTGCGTGAGTCGGGGCAAGTTCCCTAGTCAGAATTCGAGAAAACACAAAGCTTAAGTGGTGAGTCTCGTCGGAATAGGAGCCTTTGACCTAGAGATTTCTTCAAGTATCGAAGGATTCGATATGCTGCTTGAAGGTGGGAATTGGTTGGCGCATTCATGAATTGTGAAAGTTGTTGGACGGTGAAGCATATGTCGGGTCTTGTGGTGGTCAGATAGAGAAGTCTTTGGATTAAGCAGCAGAAAGAAGATAGGTCTATGATGTTATCTCCAGATGAAGATAATCAGAGGTCTAAAGCCATAAGGGTAGCAGCTGATTTTGAAAGCAGAAAATTGGTGTCTTGAAGTAAGTCTAATGTATCTTTGTGTTGACTTAAGTTTATGGCCGTAGATGATCTTGCTAATTCAAGTCCTAAAAAATATTTTGCAGGTCCGAGATCCTTAATTTTGAAGGTATCATCGAGGAACTATTTTGTGGTTCGGATGAGCTGCATATCATTATTGGCGAGAAGGACGTCATCAACATAGACAAGCAAGATGATGAAGGTGTCAAGCACTGATTTTCTGAACATTGAGTGATCGGAATGTGACTGAGCAAAACTAGTAGAAAGAAGGGCAGAAGCCAGCTTGGAGTGCCATTAGCGGCTGGCTTGCTTCAGACCATAGATATTTTTTTTGAGATGGCAAATAAGGTATGTGTGTGGAAAAGAAAATATGGGAGGAGTCTTCATGTAAACTTCCTCATGTAAGTCTCCATATAGAAAAGCATTATTTATGTCTAATTGATGTAGTAACCAGTTCTTTTGAGCTACCAATGCTAACAGTACTTTGATTGTTGTTGTTTTCACCACAGGAGAGAAGGTTTCAGTGTAATCCAAACCTTCTTGCTGAGTAAAACCCTTGGCTACTAGGCAACTTTTGCATCTTTGGAGACTCCTATCTGCATTGAATTTGAATTTGTGGACCCATTTGCATTCAATTGCTACCTTTCCTGGAGGTAAGGGTTTAAGCTCCCAACTGTTATTATCTTGTAGGGCCTTTAATTCTGCTTGCATTGCATTTCTCCATTCCAGATATTGAGCTGCTTGCTTATAGGTAGTGGGTTCTTTGAGTGAGGAGAGTCTAGCTGGAAAAACACGATGTTGAGGAGATAGGTTATTATAAGACAGGATAGAGGAAAGGGTGTGAGGAGAGGTATGTGGAATGGTAGGACAATGGTAATCTTGAAGATGTAATGAAGGCTTGGATTGTCTTGTAGAGCGACACAATAGTGGGATTGGTTCAGGTTCAGGTTGAATTGTAGAAGTAGGGGAAGTGATAGGTTGTTTACGGAGAGGTTGCTGGTTTGTAGAGACTGATGGAGTGAAATCATCAGAGGGTGAATTTGAGTGAATGGGTAGTATAGGAGAGGGTAGGTCTGAAATGATTGAGGAAGTAAGGTAGGGAGGCATAGTCTCATAAAATTGGACATCTCTGGTTAATAGGTATTGGTTTAAGTTGAGGTCAAAAACTTTGTATCCTTTAGCCCCTATAGAAAAACCAACAAAGACACAATTCTTAGCCATTGCATCAAATTTCCCTCTATTTGCTTCTTTGGTGGAAGCAAAACAAAGGTAACCGAATACCTTTAGAGCTGTCAAATCAGGATTAATATCAAATATGACAGAATATAGAGATTGATTAGATAATAAAGGAGAGGGAATACGGTTGATTAAGTAAACAGCATGAGTGATGCAATCTGCCCAAAATTTTGTGGGTAGGTTGGCTTGCATTTTCAGAGCTCTTGCTACATTCAAAATGTGTTGATGCTTTCTTTCAGCTTTTCCATTCTGTTGTGCTGTTTCAACACATGTAGTCTTATGTAAGATTCCTCTTTCTGTGTAGAAATTTGTCATGAAAAATTTCATGCCATTATCACTGCAGATGCGTTTAATATGTTTCTCAAATTGTCTTTCAACATAAGAGTAGAATCCTTTTATTAGATCTCTTGTTTCGGATTTCTGTTTCATCATGTATATCCATATCCAGGGGTGGATCCAGATATTTTTTTAAGTGGGGGCAAAATTTTAATATGGATACAATTTTATTTTTAATGGGGGCAAAATTTTAATGGGAGTAAAATTTTATTTTTTTATGGGGGCAAAACTTTAAATAATAATTTTTTATAGGAAATTTATTGGAGGCAATAGGACACTTGCCCCCATTGTAGATCCGTCCTTGTCCATATCATTTTGCTATGGTCATCCATAATAGTTAGAAAGAACTTATAACCAAGAATGGAAGGAGTATGATAAGGACCCCAAATATCAATGTGTATCAAATCAAAACAAGCTTTTGCAATTGAAATACTAGGCTTTTGGTGTCAGTTTTGTTAAAGAAGGCTTATGGTTCAATGATTGGTGAGGATAGAGTCTGTTAGGTGTTTAGCTATCTTTCATGTTGTGCTGCCATAACAAAAGCTCTTGTAATGTCAGGTAAAGGGTCCATAAGCATAATGTGAGACTTGATAGTAGTGTAAGAATCATTTAACCCCTTTAAAAATCTGATAACATAGTCACCTTCTTGATAGTTTTTGAATGTAGTTAAAACATCACAATTGCATTGAGGTTCACACTTGCATTTAGGCAAAGGTCTTAGGTTGAATAATTCATCCCATATCATTTTAAGATGTGTGTAATAGTCAGACACTTAGAGGTTACCTTGCTTGTGACTATATATTTCTTCTTGTAGATCAGATATTCTAAAAGAAACTGTTTGTGAAAACCTTCCTTCCAAATCTTTCCAAACTTCAACTGCAGAGTCAAACTAGATTATACTTTGTGCGATTGAATCTGTTACAGATCTCAATAACCATGGCAAGACCATTGTATTACATCTTTCCCAGTACATGAACAAAGGATCTTCTCTTTGTGGTGTCGTGATGGATCCATCAATAAATTTGTGTTTGTTTTTTGATAGCAGAGCCATCCGGATAAATCTTGCCCATAAATGATAGTCGGTACCTGTCAAGAGAGAAGAGACAAAGGTTAAGGATGGATTCTCAATTGGATGAAGATAAAGGGATCGACTGGGTGATCTTCTGCTCGAATCACATTTTGAGGGTGTGTTTGGTTAGCAACACTGGCATATGAAGGACCAGCAACTCCTAACATGAAGAATAATGAAGGGAACAACAAATAGTAGAGAAAAGAAAAGTTGGAGCCAACAAAGAGAGGAGAGTATCGAGCTACTCAATGCTCTGATACCATGATAAAAGATGTAACAAAAGGATAATATTTGGCTCACACTTTATTGTATGATTCCAACCTTTTATATAGGTTGGTCTGTTTACAATCTGTTATAACAGATCATGTGAGTGTAATAGAAAAGATATTCTACTAGTGTAAAATAGAAATTAAAAGTGGGTCAAAAAATAATAGAGCTGGACTGAGACAAATGGACTGGATTATCAACCCATTGTACTAAGCCCGAAATCTTAAGTATCTGACCTAATCATGTTTTAGCTTCTAAGTTTTCTCCTCACTTCTCTTCTCTCACACGTTTGTTATAATAACCCTACCATGTAACGCAAAGACAAGGACACCTGGAAAATTACTTGAAACATCGCTATTTCTTCCATCGCATTTGTGTTGAATCCATGGCTTCTTCTTGTCTATTTCTTCTACAAATGACACATTTTCATGATAGAATTCAAGAAAATATTGAAATTTTGACTTTCAAAATCAATTTAACTCATTCTTAAAATGATATCTTATTCAAATTAAACTCAAATAACTTAAGTTTAATAGAATCTAAAATTGAATTCAGACTAAAACTAAGATTAGATTAATGCCTTCACACTACAAATATCACTTATTTCTCAGAATCACATAAGTAAAAGATAAGGACAAAATGCAAAAGTAATCTTAAATCACTTCGAAAATGACTTGAAGCATCATTTTTTCCTCCATCAGAATAATTGATGAATTGAAGATTAAGAAGTTATTTAATCTTACCTTGATTCAAAATCAATTTAACTAATTCTTAAAATGATTCATTATCATTTTTAAAAAGAGAAACAACAATTATTTAACTTCCATGCATATTTAGAAAATCTATACTTATAAATGAATTGAAGTAAAAGAAAAAGGTCAAAAGCTAATTTTTACAAAAATAAAGATTGTTTTTATATAAAATTAGATTTAAAATTCAAGATTCAACGGAAGAAAATTATTTAGTAATGTAAAAAGATAATTTAAATAATATCGAGGTTAATAAAATAATAATTAATTAATATTTTTAAAAGTACTTTTATAAACTATAAATTATTTGGTTGCTTTACATGTGGGTCTTTACAAAAACCGTTTGTTTTATTTGTTTGCACATTTGACAGTACTTTTATAAACTATAAATTATTTGATTGCTTTACATGTGGTCTTATATAAAAACCGTTTGTTTTATTTGTTTCCACATTCGACGGTACTTTTATAAACTATAAACTATTTGATTGCTTCGCATGTGGGTCTTTATAAAAACCGTTTGTTTTTCAAGCGTTTGTCAGGAGATTAGATCCTCTGTCTAATATTACTCTATCTTATTCTGTTTCATGGAATCTCAACCATTTATTTTACGGGATCCACACGGGACTCACACAAATAAATGACTGAGATTTATTGGACAGAATAAGACACCATAATATTGGACAGAAGATCTGGACTCGTTTGTTAGAAAGCTTGTCATTCCGATTCCGACGGAGAGCCACGAGAATGGGACGATGTTTTGCCTACCCACTCCAATAGTGTTTTCAAGATTGTTTATATCAATTTCTACCCTTCTACTACTTGAGGATACTAATGTTGAATCTCGCGTCTTAACAAATTTTTTTTTGCGTGTTGATGTTGTTTTATGTCTTCTACCCTTATTAACAATATTAACCAAAAGCCATATTTGTTTGACTACTGGGGTCCGAAACGTGCTCAAACCGGCTACAGCCTTCTTCGGTCTTAAGCTCTATCATTGAATTCTACACTTCATCAGTGGCAGACATGAAATTGTCTATAAATAGCGACCTTCCATTGAAATCCCCCCACAACCAAATCCAATCCATCATTCAGATTCACTCAGTAGTCATGTTGGTTGCGAACAGTGCTATCGTCCCCAAGCTTCCTAGAATCCATGGCCAAAGGAAGCACCGCCGCTTTTCATCCTTTGGTTAGTCATCTAACTTAATCTTGTACTACGTACTCTTGCATTCATCAATCTATGCGTCTTATATCTGATTTTGTTTCGGGAACGTCCCCAACAGAAGCGAGGTCTCAGTTGCAGCAGCTAGACCCCAGATCACCGGATCGTAGTTTGATTGCTACATCAGTAAGTTTGTGATTTGAAGTTGTTGATTTCCAGTAATATACGATCATAAGCTCAAACTTCTGCGTGTTAAAAACACTCAGATAAATGGAACTGAAGAGAGTATGATGACGAAAAAATTGTCAGAAATGTTGAGGAATGTGGACGTGTCATTATCTCCGTACGACACAGCATGGGTGGCCATGGTCCCTAGTTCTAGAGAAAAGCCGTTATTTCCGGAATGTTTAGATTGGGTGATGAAGCATCAGCTTCCCGACGGTTCATGGTCTACAGA
>JAOTBA010017997.1:0-10247 GCA_025629845.1 Erythroxylum squamatum
TTTGATGTTAATGAAATATATATACAATATGTTTGCTTATGACTTTTCAAGTCTTCACATTGCAAATTTCAAGTTTTAATGGGGGTAGGAATTGTGTCCTGACTTCAGGGAAAAATCTGGATTAATCTAGGTAAAATTGGTCAAAATTCTCTGCTTAAAAGTTATATATGATCTTTCTAGCTTTCCAATGATATAAAGTATGAAATTTTTGGATATCGAAGTTGAAAGATATGATCATTGCAAGTTGGTGATGTTGAATAGGATGTCTATCAACACAACCACAGTGAATGATGAGATGTAGTTTAATGTGATGAATAAAAATGAGTTGATAATTGAGAGTTTTATGAGATCAATTTGATGGTTGAATTGTTAAGAAGTGATATTGCACTAGAAGAGGTGAATTCGAGAAGATTATGAGTGAACCTAATGTTAGAATGGATGTAGGAACCATTGGATAGGCTTTAGAGGGAGTTTTGTATCACTTATATCCGTTAGATGGACTTTAAGTCCATTAAATAGACCTTCTAAGGTCTGTGAGGATCACCAGCCTCGGCCATGTCCATTTAACGGACTTTTTCGGGTCTAGAATGGCACCCAGTCCTGTGTATGTCCGTTTAACGGACATATACTGTTCACTTTTGAAAATTTGCATTTTTGACCCTCTATATGACAAAATCTGGCTTTGAGGTCTTAATGGAAGTTGTAGATCTATTAGTCCTCTTTCAAAAAAACTAAGAATGACCTTAATCTAACATTTTAGAGAAAGTTATGGCATTTTTCCCAAGGCAGGTACAATATGATTGAGGACACAAACTTACTTGATTCTTTTGGTCATAACTTCATCATCCGACATCCAAATGAAGTGATTCTTGAAGCATTAGATTCATAAGACATTTTTGTATCTCTCTATAAAAATTTGTAGTCCTTGGTGTTGATTTTAGAAAGACGTATGGAAAGAAATTGAGGTATTGATTGGAAGAGATAATCGTGGTATGAACATACCTTGTATTTTTAACCATATCTTGAGCTATAGAGTTCCGAATGAGATGGTTGTTATTTCAAAATAAAATTGAGACATAGAGCTACAATTTGTTTGAAGAAGTCAAATTTTGATTTTGATGATTGGCTGGTGTGGGCACGCCACCCTTTTGGGAATGGATAACTATACAGGGAAATACGCTCGGGTTTTATGACACCGGGTTATTGGGTTCTGGAAATAGGGCCTAACATCTTATGGTATCAGAGGGACTAGATTTAGGTCTAGGTTTGGGACTAGGTTTAGGAGTATCCTAAGAATGGAATGGGTAGTTTTCAATTGCGAAATGAACACGCAATGTTTTAAATGAATAACTTGTATTGTTTTAAATTGATACACATGATTTAAATTGTTTTATTTTATTTGAAATTGTCTTGCATGAATTAAAGATTTTAAATGGTTTTACATTGAAGGAGTGAAAATGCAGCCTCGAAAGAGAGCTCAAGGAGCTGTGACTAGATCTAACCCTATGTCACGCAAGATGCTAGGACACACCCTGCTCTCGACTTTGCGGCATCTAGTATGCAACATGAAGTGCCAATGCCTCCTCCTCCTATGCCTGTTATGGACCCGCAATTCTTTCAAGCCTTCGCCCAGGCTTTCAGTTATGTCATGGGCCAAGGGTCACAAGTTTTGGTGCCAGCTCCAGTGGAGAGCAGTGGGTTGTATGATAAGCTCCACAAGTATAGAGCTGTAGATTTCAATGGAATTACAAATCCATAAGAGGCTGAAGCATAGTTGAAGAGGATTGAGAGGGCCTGATTCAGATGAAGTGCTCTGATGAGGAAAAGCTGGATTATACAGTTAGCTTGTTGCAAGGGGATGCACTTTATTGGTGGGAATAAGTACCCCATAGTCAGGATATGTCTCCAGTGTTTTCATGGAGAGACTTTTTAGAGGCTTTCAGGAGGAAATACTTCTCGAGAGTCTATAACTAAGAGAAGGCTAGGGACTTCCTAAATCTCACATAGAGGGACATGAGTGTGAGTGAATATGAGATAAAGTTCACTCAGTTGTAGCGATATGCAGCCAACATTGTGGCAAATGAGGAGGGCAAATGTCGTAAGTTTGAGGGAGGTCTTCATTTGGGGGATCAAGGAGATAGTCTTGATCCATAATTTCTGTGACTACCAACAACGGGTAGAAGTTGCACTCCAGGCTGAAGAATTGGAGAATATAAAGAATGAAGTGAACAGGAAGAGGAAGAACAAAGAGAAGTCTTCTAAGAAGGGAATGAGTGCTCCAATGCCTGAGAGGAGTACCAGGAGTTACCACACACAGAGTAAAGTGGGAAACAGTGGCTCTGCTAAGAACAAGTAGGCAAGGGTAGTTTCAGCGTAAGCCTTAAAGTGGGAGGCACTGGAAGGACGGGGAGGAGTAGATACACAAACCCCCATTGCGAGCATTGTCGGAAACTTCATAAAGGAGAGTGCTTCGAGTTACTTGGAACATGCTTTCGATGCGGTGAGAAGAGACACATGATTAGGGACTATCCCCAAGTAACGAGGCAAGAGGGGTCACAGTTGCAAGCCTCGAGGAGAATAGAAACAGTGGGACCCAGGCCAGTCATAGACGTGGGCAGTTCTAGAGCTACAAAGAAGGCTATTCCTCCAAGGAGGCCAAGGGGTTAGACACAGGCTAGGTATTTACTATGACCAGAGAGGAAGCTGTAGCCGCACCTAAAGTTGCCACGGGTATGACTCAGTTATTTAACTCTACAGTATATTTGTTGATTGATTCTGGCTCCACACATTCATTTATTTCTACAAGCATGATTTTGCATGATGTTGCTTTGATGCCAATGGATAGTCCCTTGATTGTTAGTACTCCTTTAAAGAGGAAGGTAATAATAAGTCAAGTGTGTAGGGATTGTAAGCTTTTCATTGAGGGTGCTCAACTGGTAGTGGATTTGCTACCGTTAGAGTTAAAGGGTCTAGGTGTGATACTGGGAATGGATGCTACGGAGAAGTATCATGCAAAGTTGGATTGTAGCCTCAAGGAGTGGAATTTGATTTGGGCAATGATGAGAAGGTGATTTTCAGAGGGGATCAAAAAACACCATTACGAAGAATAATTTTGGCTTTACAGGCTGATAGGATGATGGGAAAGGGGTGTGAAGCCTCCTTGGAATATATTGTGGACATTGATGTAAATGAAAGGAGGTTAGACGATTTTCCAATAGTGAGGGAATTTCAGATGTGTTTCCAGAGGACTAACCTAGTTTGCCACCAGTGAGGGAAATCGAGTTTGCTATCGACTTGATTCCCAGTACCGCACCCATCTCTATACTACCCTATAGAATGGCTCCAGCTGAGTTAAAGGAACTTAAGGACTAGTTGGAGGAACTGTTAGAGAAGGGGTACATAAGCCCAAGTTCGTCACCATGGGGAGCGCCAGCTCTATTTGTTAAGAAGAAGGATGGAACATGGTGCATATGTATTGATTATCGGAGACTCAACAGAGTGACTATTAAGAATAAGTATCCTTTGCCCAGATTGATGATATCTTTGACCAGCTGCAGAGAGCAAGGGTCTTTTCTAAGTTCGATCTCATATTGGGCTATCATCAGCTCAGAATCAAGGAGTCTATCATGAGTAAGACAACCTTTAGGACTCGTTATGGGCAGTATAAGTTCCTAGTCATGCCATTTGGTTTGACCAATGCTCTAGCTGCTTTCATGGATCTTAGGAATAGGGTCTTCAAGGAGTATCTAGATCAGTTTATTATAGTGTTTATTGATGACATTTTGGTCTATTCCAAGAGTGAAGAGGAGCATGAGGAATACCTCAGGATAGTGTTGCAGACTTTGAGGGAGAAGGAACTTTATGCCAAATTCAGCAAGTGTGAGTTTTTTCTTCACGATTTGATATTCCTTAGACATGTGATTTCCTAAGATGCGGTACATATTGATCCAAGAAAAATTAAAGTAATAGTGAATTAGCATGCATCGACGATAGTGGAAGAAGTAAGAAGTTTTCTGGGTCTGGTAGGGTATTATAGGATATTTGTTGAAGGATTCTTGATGATAGCTACTCTGATGACCAAGTTATTGAGGAATAATCAGAAGTTTATCTGGAGTGATTAATGCCAGAAGACCTTTAAGGAGCTTAAACACATATTGACAAATGCTCTAATTCTATCTTTACCCACAAAAGAGGAGGGTTATATAGTTTATAGTGATGCTTCAAGGAAGAGTTTGGGTTGTGCATTGATACAAGAAGATAAGGTAATAGCTTATGCCTCGCGACAGCTAAAGCCTTATGAACTGAATTACCCGACCTATGATTTGGCATTGGCAGCAATAATTTTTTCCTTGAAGATTTGGAAACAATATTTATATAGGGTACAGAAGAGGATTTTTACGGATCTCAAAAGTCTCAAGTATTTACTAAGCCAGAATGAACTGAATTTGAGACAGAGAAGGTGGTTAGAGTTGCTCAAAGAATATGATCTATTGATTGAATACCATACAGTAAAGGCGAATGTGGTGGTAGATGCTTTGAGTAGTAAATCCTCTATAGCTCATGTTCGAACAGTTTATCTGTCGTTATTAGAAGAGATGGCTAAGCTTAGGTTAAACTTGAAACAATAGGAACCAAATTGCGTTCTTGCTAATTTCAGAGTAAGACCAATACTAAGGGAGAAAGTTAGGGAGTTACAAGCACAGGATGCAGAATTAAGTAAGCTCTAAGAGGAAATCCAGAATGGAAAGAAATCTGAGGTGGTAGTGAGGGATGATGAACTTATGGTTGTAGGGAACAAACTTTGTATTCTAGATGTCAAGGAGGTGAAGGATGAGATACTGGATGAGACACACAATGTGTCTTATGCTATGCACCCAGGCAGCACTAGGATGTATAGTGACTTGAAAGAGCATTTCTAGTGGAAAGGCATGAAAAAGGATGTAGCAGAGTACGTATGTAAGTGTCTAGTATGTTAGCAAGTCAAGGTTGAACACCAGACACCTTCAGGCAAGTTATGGCTATTATCCATTCCTGAGTGGAAGTGGCTAAGGGTAACTATGGATTTTCTGATGGGTTTGCTTAAGACCAGTAGGAAGCATGATGCCATATGGGTTATTATTGATTGTTTGACGAAGTCAGCCCATATTCTGGTAATTAAACAGACTGATTCTGTACATATGCTAGCAAAGAAGTATATTGATGAGATAGTAAGTTTACATGCGGTTCTAGATTCTATAGTTTCTAACAGGGATCCTCGATTCACTTCGAGATTATGGGGAAGCTCACAAAAGGCTCTCGGAACCAAGTTGAATTTTAGCACAAATTTTCATCCCCAGATGGATAGTCAATATGAGAGGACCATTTGGACCCTTGAGGGAATGCTCAGGGCATGTGTGATAGATTTTAAAGGAGCTTGGGATGAGCATTTGCCATTGGTCGAATTTTGTTACAGTAAGTCGTACCATATGAGCATTCAAATGGCTCCTTATGAATCACTATATGGAAGGAGATGTAGAACTCTGATTTGTTAGGATGAAGAAGGAGAAAAGAAACTGATAGTACCAGAGTTATTACAGATGACAGTGGACAAGGTCAATCTGGTTAAGCAACAACTTAAAGCAATGCAAGACAGAATGAAAAGTTATATTGATGCACACTGAAAGGAGATGGAGTATAAAGTCGGTGAGAAAGTGTTTCTTAATATGTCTCCTTGGAAAGGAGTCATGAGGTTTGGCAAGAAGGGCAAGTTGAGTCCGAGATATATTCGCCCCTATGAAATTCTTGAGAGGATTGGACCGCCAGCCTATAGGTTGGCAATACCATCGGAATTGTCACAAATGCATGAAATTTTTCATATGTCCATACTGAGGAGATATAGATCAGATCCATCCCACATGATTTAGATCACTGAGGTTCAATTGAGAGATGATCTAAGTTATAGGGAGATTCCAGTGAAGATTTTGGACACTAAGGAAAAGGTCCTTAGGAACAAAATACTTCGACTAGTCAAAGTCCTGTGGAGAAACCATTCTGTGGAAGAGGCCACGTGGGAGCCTTTGGCATCCGTGAAGGAGAAGTATCCATAACTCTTAATGACTCAGGTAAGAATTTCGAGGACGAAATCCTTTTAAGAGGGGGAGAAATGTTAGCCCCCTAATTTTTCTTGATGAATAAGCATGATTTAAATTAATTTTGATATTTTGATGGATTAATTTTTGGGATTAATTATTAGGTTAATGTGAGCAAGATTATGTGACATAGATCATTTTAATTAAAGTATTAAGGTGGTAAGATTATATAAGGAGTATTTTGGGAAGATCACTTAAGCTTAAAAACCATAAAGCATTAAAAGAGGGGCAAAATGGATATTGTGTAATCATTAAGGGTATAAAAGGGGAGAAAATTTATTGTCCTACATTTGGAAGAAGCCAAAAATGTGAATGAGAAAAGAGAGAAGAGAGAAGCACGAAAAAGAGAGAAAGAAGAGAAAAGAAGGGAGGTCAACTAGGTTTCAATTTTTCTTAGTTTTAAAGAGTGATTTTGAAGCTGCTCAAGAAGGGAAAAAGAAAGAGGAAGATTAGGGATTCCATTAAAGCCAAGAAACAAATTGTTTGGTGAAGATTCAAGGTAAGTTTATGTTTAATCTTTGGAATTTTAGAAGGGGTTTGGTTCATATAGCTTAGGAAATGCATGTGTTTAGGTATCCTAGGATCAATTTTAGTGAATGTACTTTGTGCGTTTCTCAATTGGAATGCCTATTGATTTGGGATTTTTGTCAATGTTGAAGAAAATCAAGAGAGACAAGAGAAGCAAAAGGAGAGGCACATTTAAGCAAGTTATAAGCAAGAAAATTCAAGGTGGGTTCCACTTTTAGAATTAAGTAATAAGCCATTAATGTTCCTTTCAATAAATGAAAATAAATGATTTTCAACAACTTTATTCATGTGCATTTATTGATTTTTAAATGCTGGAAGAATGTGTTACATGTTTGTATATGAATTGTTTTATTTGTTGATAAGTTTAATGATGGAATTGATTTTAAAAGAATAACAAGTTTATGAAATAAAGTTTCAAAAAATGTGCCATATGGGTAAACTGTTTTCAATTCAAGAATTACATATTATATGGGTTTGGTATAGTCCATTCAAGAATGTCACGTGCATGTTGACCAAGTTAAAGGCTTCTCCCACCTACTCGCTAGTAGCACGGAGCTCCTTTATGAACTCCCTCAAGTTTACGACTACATAGGACCATTTTATGGAATTATGTAGTTCATCATGTTTATGGATCTGACAAAACCATTATGATATGCTTACGTGTTTACATGTGCTGACAAGTTTGATGAATGCTTGACTTATGTGAGTTGTGAATTGGTTTGACAAGTTAAGAATTTGAGAAATATATGTTTTATGGATTTTCATGAGAATTTGCTATGATCATGGAGGTTTTCAATGGTTTTTTCTTATTATCGATTATAAAACTGTTATCCACGAGCTTTAAGCTCAACCCCTTCCTTCCCATCTATAGGCAAGGAGTAAAATATTGAGTGATCGAGTCAAGAGTCAAGACATCACTCCAATTTGCATATTTTTGTTTTTGAAGCTAGATAATGCAAAACAAGGCTTTAGTCGCATTTTGAGCAATTATTGTTCTTATAAAGTTTGTATTTTTGGACTATGATATAAGGTAGCTCAAAATGCCCACTAAAGCATTATAAACTTGTATCTTTTGATGTTAATGAAATATATATACAATATGTTTACTTATGACTTTTCAAATCTTTACATTGCAAATTTCAAGTTTTCATGAGGGTAGGAATTGTGTTATGACTTCAAGGGAAAACTTAGATTAATCTAGGTAAAACTGGTCAAAATTGCCTTCTTGGAAGTTGTAGATGATTTTTCTAACTTTCCAATAATATAAAGTATGAAATTTTTGGACATCGGAGTTGAAAGATATGATCATTATAAGTTGGTGATGTTGAATAGGATGTATATTAGGATAGCTATAGTGAATGATGAGATGTAGTTGAATGTGATGAATAAAAATAAGTTGAGAATTGAGAGTTTTATGAGATCAATTTGATGCTTGAATTGTTAAGAAGTGATATTGCATTAGAAGAGGTGAATTCGAGAAGATTATGAGGGAACATTATGTTAGAATGGATGGAGGAACCATTGGAGAGGCTTTGGAGGGAGTTTTGTATCACTTATGTTCGTTAGACGGACTTTAGGTCCATCAAACGGACCTTTTCGGGTTTGTGGGGACCCCTAGCCTCGCCCAAGTTCATTTAATGGACATTAAGTCCGTTAAACCAACCTTCTTGGGTCTGGAATGGCCCCCAGCCTCTTGTTGGACATACACTGTTCACTTTCAGAAATTTGCATTTTTGACCCTCTAAATGACAAAATCTCGCTTCGAGGAATTCATAAAAGTTGTAGATCTAGAAGTCCTATTTCAAACCATCTAAGAATAACCTCAATCTGACATCTCTAGAGAAAGGTATGGGAATTGTCCCAGGACAGGTACAATATGATTGAGGGCATAAACATGCTTGATTCTTTTGGCCATAACTTCATCATCCGACATCCAAATGAATTGATTATTGAAGCAATAGATTCCTAAGACATTTTTATATCCCTCCATAAAAATTGGTAGTCCTTGGTGTTGATTTTACTAAGATTGATGGAAAGAAAATGAGGGATTGATTAGAATAGCACAACTAGGATATGAACATACCTTGGATTTCTAAGCATATCTTGAGCTATAGAGCTTTGAATGAGATGGCTCTTATTTCAAAATAAACTAGAGACATAGAGCTACAATTGTCTTGAAGAAGTAAAATTGTGATTTTGATGATTGTCTTGTATGGGCATGCCACCCTTGTTGGAATGGCTAATGAGGGTTCATTGTGATAAACCTACAGGGAAATACGCTCAGGTTTTATGACTCTGGATTGTTGGGTTCCGAAAAAGGGGCCCAACATTATGTCAAGTTGTTGGACCCGTTTTCGTAGCCCAACATCTGGAGTCATAAAACGTGAGCATATTATCCTGTAGGGTCATTTCAATGAAATCCCATTAATCATCACCGGTTTATCTTCAAACTCTGATACCATAAGTGTTGGGTAACCCACCCTCGCAAGACATGTGCCCTACGTCCTAAGTGACATCTGAGCACGCATACCATAAGGGTGGCGTGCCCCCACCATTCAGTCACCATAATCAAACCCATTTCTCCTATTTCAGAACATATTTTGGAAATCTTCAAACCATAATTACAATTTGACTTCTTCAGAACAATTGTAACTATATGTGTTTAATTTATTTAAAAACAAGAATCATCTCATTTGGAGCTCTAACGATCAAAATATCATCAAAATACTGAAGTATGTTCGGTAAATATCCAATTCATACTCTTGTAACCGATTCCCTCACTTTGATTTAATCAATCTTTTTCAAATCAATACTAAAAGCCATAAATGTGTTTTCAGAGATTGAGAAATGTGATAGGAATCTATTGGTTCAAGAATCACGCCATTTGTAGGTCATATGACAACCAAAAACGTTAAAGTTGTTCAAGTCTGAGGAAACTCCCAGATTGCAAAAAGTTGGTGAAGATTACTAACTTATAATGATCATATCTCTTAGCTCCAATATCTAAAAATAACATACTTTATACCTTTGGAAAGATACGAAGCTAAGTTACAACTTTTATGAAGACTATGAAAAGATATTATGGCTCCAAAAGGGTTAAAATTTCCAATCAATGTAGTTGTCCCATATGTCTATCCTATGCAGCATCACAAACTTCTAATGATCATATCTCTCAACTCTGGTGTCCAAAAAGTTCATACTATATAGCGTTGGAAAGTTAGAAAGATAAGCTATAACTTCTAAAAAGACAACTTTGTCTAATTCAACCTACATTAATACAGTTTTTCCCCTGAAGTCAGAGCACAAATTTTACCCTTATGAAAGAGTTGACAATGCCATGAACAACTTGGAAGGTTATGATCAAAACACAATCACATTTCATTAATGAATCCAAACAGAGTTTGAGCCTAAATTTAATTACATAACTATCATCCACATCAAACTTAATACAAATACAAATGGATGTTCAATGTTTGATATGCTTATAAAACTATCCAAAACTGATCGAACTAAATTAGTACAAAAGCTAACTATCTTGGAGTTTGTCCCAATGCCTTGCAAGGATCAATGATCTTCTCGTTCTGCACCTGA
>JAOTBA010018085.1:0-10240 GCA_025629845.1 Erythroxylum squamatum
CAAATCTGGGTTCCGAACTTGAAAAAGGCCTGGTCAAAGAAATCACAGAGTGTTTGATAGAGAACAGATCGGTCTTCACTCGGGTACCGAGCGATATGCCTGGAATTTCTCGATCGGTAACAACACATTCTCTCGGTATCCGAAAAGACTGCAAATCGGTCAGACAGAAGAAGCGGTCGCAGAGCAAAGAAAGGCCGAGGCGGCTGGGAAACATCCTGGAAAGCTCGGTCAAGCCGGACACAGCTCTTACATCCTGCGCGACACGAATGGCAAGATTCTACCGAGGACCTGGAGTTCTCAAAACTTGAAGACATTTTACCAATAGATAAGCTCTGCTTCATTTATTTCTTTGTTTTGTACTTTATTATTGCTTATGCTCTTGTACACGCAACTTGAGGGTGCCTTTTTCCTGGCCTTGCCAGTCAGGTTTTTTAACGGCCACGCCCCTATCATCATCAATAAAGGGTTTCCAGTTTCTCGGCACAAAGTCTCGTCAAGATGGGCTATAGGGCAAACATTCTACCGACTGTTTGTCATCAATACCGCTCGGCCAGGTTGCCAAGACCGGATCTTGGAACCAGGCGATTCCAAGAAAACAATCTTGGATCGCCTGGCCTCGACATCGCTCTGCCAGGTTGCCAAGACTAAATCTTGGAGCCAGGCGATGCCAAGAAAAGAATCTTAGATCGCTCAGCCTTGACATTGCTCGGCCAGGTTGCCAAGACCGGATCTTGGAACCAGGCAATTCCAAGAAAACAATCTTGGATCGCTCGGCCTCGACATCGCTCGGCCAGGTTGCCAAGACTGAATCTTAGAACCAGGTGATACCAAGAAAAGAATCTTTTCTCTCGGCCTCGACATCACTCGGCCAGGTTGCCAAGGCTGAATCTTGGAACCAGGCGATGCCAAGAAAAGAATCTTGGATCGCTCGGCCTCGACATCGCTTAGCCAGGTTGCCAAGACCGAGTCTTGGAACCAGGCGATGCCAAGAGCCAAAATCTTGGATCGCTCGGCCTCGACATCGCTTGGCCAGGTTGCCAAGACCGGATCTTGGAACCAGGCGATGCCAAGAGCCAAACTCTTGGACCGCTCGGCCTCAGCATCGTCTCAGGATTGTTCGGCCATGATCCTCTCGAACTCCAATATCGATCGATATGAGTCAAACGCACTCTTTCCTCGCCTATAATTTGAAGAAGACTGTCCAATCCTAATTCACCGATAAAGAAGATAGCGAGGACAAACATAAGAAGAGTTTTATTTCTTTAAATTTTTGTTCTGGTCACAAAACCAGATGGGCTTAGAAAGTCCTATTACATTCGCTACTCTAGCCCTTCAGAGGGAAAAGAAGCGTCAGCAGTTGGATTGGCTGGAGGAGTAGCTTCCGAGGTCGGCAAAACAACTGAGACAGGGTTACGGTCCGAAGGAATAGCAGAAGAGTCATCCCCATGAGCTCACTCCTCTTCCTCATCTGAACTAAGGTCCAGCAGCTCATTCGGAATGACCTCTTCTTCTTTCTCCGCTATCTCCCTCAACTCCTCGAGCGAAAGGCCGAGCTCAGAGGGAAGCATCGGCTCGGCATAATCCTCGAATGAAGGACCATCCGACCCGTCAGGGACGCAAACGCTGTGGCAGTTCCTCAAGATGGAAAGAGCCAAATCGCAAGCAAATTCTTTGCACTCCTCGTGTAAGTATCGCTCTTTCCATCGCTTGATCGCTTCAACCCTTTGCTCCCTGACGGAGCCTTGTAGCTCCAGCAGCTTCCTCTCAGCCTTCATTTTGTCCATCACCGCTTCATGACAGTCACGGAGGACTTTCAAACGGAGCTCCTCCTCCATTTTCGCTTTCGAATTGGCACTGAGCACTTCTCCCCTCAGGCCCTCATTACTGAGCTGCAACGCTCGGCATTCACTTTCCAGCTCATCCCTGGAAGCAACCACTCTGCTTTTCTCCTCCTCCCCCGAAACAAGTTGAGCTCTCAAAACGCTCCTCTCTTCCTCCAAAACACTCTTCTCCTCCTCCAATGAAGAGAGTTGAGCTCGTAAAACGTCCTTCTCCTCTGAAAGTTCAGCTCTTAAAGCATTAACTTGGCCAAGAAGATCATGAATCTCCTAGTTCATCGATCTGGTGACTTCATTGAACCAATCGAGGCGTTGATACATCCCAGAGGCGAACATCAGATCCCTTGCGTAGCCATACATAAGACTGGCCATCAGCTCTTGGTCGTTCAGCGAATCCACAAACTTTCCGTCTTCAGGAGGAACAACCTTCAGAGCAATATGAAGAGCCACACTGATGTCCTTAAGCGATGCAGTCTTGTCTAGACTGATCGTGGACACCCACTTCTCGGAGCTGGACACTCGCCCTTTCCCCTTTCCTTTGTCCGACTGGGGCATTTGCTTTTTCCCCTCACTCTTGTCCGATTGAGAGGACGATCGTCCAGGATTCAGAGCGGTCTTCTTTCTCTTGAGGGGTCTTTCCATCTCCTCCTCTTCCTCCGCAACAGCTCGGTCCTCGTTCGCCAATTGGGCCGACAACGCTATAGACTGTTCAGGCACAGTCGATAGAGCGAGCGCCATAGACTGTTCAGGCACAGTCGGCTGAGAGAGCGGCGCAGACTGCTCAAGTACAACTGGCTGAGCGATATCCGCGCTGACCTCCCCCTTCTTGCTTCGCTCCTTTGTCTTCAAAGAAGGCCTAGCAACTTTGCGCTGGCCCTTAGGGGAACTGGAGGACCCGGCGAAATCCTTGAGCTTTGCCATGGCTACGCAATTATAGAAGCAGGTTAGAAATCGAGACTAATACTTATGAATACATCAAATAGTTAAACTACGAGGAGTCAATCAGGAGGGGCAGTTTCCTCTTCTAGCCCGCTAATTCGAGGAGGGGGATCAATTAAAAATGCATTGGCCGATACCCCTACACGATACGCCAAAATAAGACGGTTAAAATCATACCGACCAAGCCCTTAATTCGGCCGATCACTTCCCATTCCTCCCTGGTATGGGACAAATTAGAGATGTCATTCCACCATTCGGCCAGGGGATATCTCCACTGCGTGGATTCAAAGGTTAGATCCTGGGGGCCTCACAAAGAAGTACTTTGTCTTCCAAGCCTTGATCGACCCAATTGTTCCAGCAGGACGATACCTTGCGTCCCTATACTGGAGGTGAGGGATCCCGCCATCGACGCTTGAGCTCTGATTCATTCTCAAGAAATGTCGCAGAATACCGATCGATGGGGAACACCCGAAATGATGGCACAGCAAGGCGAGACCGTTAAGAAACCTCCAACCATTCGGAGGGATCTGGCTCGGCCTTAATTCATAAGCACGGCTTATCTCCTCGATGATTGGGGCATATGGAAGCTTCATACCACCGATCGAGAAAAAGCTGTCTGTAACAGCAAAATAGCCCCCCATAGTGCTATGAATCCATTCGTTCTTGAAGGCCAGCCTGGGTCCCCATGACGAAGGGATGTTATTCTTGATGATCGATCGGTTCAGTTCCCTTTCGGTCAACGTCGATTGGTCGCTTGGCGGTGCTTCAATGACCTGCCTATCTTTCCGGTCACTCATCGCGACTTCCTCATTTGGCCTTGCCTCCGACACCTCTATCGCTTCCGCTGTTCTTTCAATCGGCCCGACAACTTGTAAAGCACCTTCGGTGGCCAGTTCCAGGTGGAGCACTTTCTGGGCCGCATCAAATCCTTCATTAAACCCCGTAGACGTTGGCGATGAAGATCGGCGAGGAGGCGATTGCAAAGAGGAGGAGCTTGACGACGTGATTGAAAAAAAGAAATTTATAGGATAAGGAGAGGAAAGTGGACGTACCTATTTTAGTGACTGAAGTTTGGGATTTGGACGGCGGTGAAAAAGGAATTCCGACTACTGCAAGAGATAAAGAATAGAGGGAGCAGATACTAGAGAGTCGAACACGCAGAAAGCAAAGAAATGTGTCAATTCTGAGCAGTTATAACAGAGATCTGAATGGGCTCCCCAACCAACGTTGGACGCGTGGTGAAATCCGAGCCGAAGTTAGACGCGTGGCACAATCTGAGCTATGGCGAATTAGGGTTATTAAAGACCCAGAGCAGCGCAACAGTTGAAAGGACGCGCATGACAACTGCGCAGCAGTTAAAAAGATGCCTCATTTCAAATTTTGAAAATCTGTCAGAGGATACGTGCCGGAAAGTAATGATTAAACCTAGTGCTGTGACTAGGCGTCGACGTCCGACCGCTCGGCCCAAGCACGAGCTGTCATACACTAGGCGTCGATGCGCGATCATTTGACCCTAGCGTGAGCTGTCACGCACTAGGCATTGACGTCCGATCGATCGGGCCTATCATGAGCTGTCATGCAGACGAGCCACACAATCCTTATGTACTCCTTCGACCCTTCTCCTTGGTCAGACTTGAGGAGCAAGGGGGGCTTATGGTTGGTTCGTGCTACTACTTACTATTTACAGCCACCAAAACTTTTTTTTATTCGAGGAAACCCCGTAGGCGGGCCAAGCGGGCACACCTCTCTGAGGGCTCAACTAGTGCACCACCCCATAGGCGGGCCAAGCGGGCGCACCTCATCATTAAGGCCCCAACTAGTTCTCCACCTACAGGTAAAACCCCAACTGCCTCAGGCTCTTACAAGAGGGGCTAGCATGGAATCGAACCTGGGACCTAACCGAAGCCAAGTCCCACTCTCAACCATCAAGCCACACCCCTTGAGGGTCACAGCCACCAAAACCCTATTACCAAAGCACTGACTTGAGCGTCGGAGGGGCCTGCCGGTAATCAACCCCCGGCGTGCCTTTTATTGTTTTACAGGTATTCTCTCGTTAAAGCTACTCAAACACATAAATCCAAACAACGACATCCAGCCCCAGCAAATTCAGACTGAACCAGCAACGAACATGGGCCTGCTGCTATTAGAATTAAAAGTGGCGACATAAGCAACCCCACCCCAACTGTGTAACAACCACTGCCTCACTCAGATCACATCAATGATCGATCTTTTTAGTCTTTAACTTTATCTCATTTGTAATTACATTCTGATTTCCTACGTATGTGTGCTAATGACACGTTGAGTCTCCACTTTCTTTTTCATATTGCACCGGCTTATGATGGCATTTTCAACTCCACGAATGATGGATTTAGTGGAAACTTTTCTTTTTATACATGTATAGAGAACAAGAGTTAATTAAGTTGGGGAAAACACCCTAAATTACATATGTGCAAGGCATTTTTGACTTTTTTGTAAAGGTGATATAGCTTATAAGATGAATGGAGTTCGACAAAAGTTAGATTCCATGTAAATAAGGTCACGTCAAGTTAGAAGATTGTCTTTTCAACTTGCATATTTTTCTGAAAAAGCGGAACAGGCGAATGTTACCATCATTAGTATCTCCTGGATCAATTTGCAAAGCAAACTCAAGATTGCTTCTCTCTTCTTATTAATATGTTCCTGAGTATTTACCTTTCTAATAAATAAGACCTATAAAAAATAAATATATAAATACTCATAAAATATTATAGGAATAAAGCAAAGAGAACAAATGATCTTAACTAGTTATATGCCGAGCACAACCACTTCTTCTTGTATCTAAGAGGTCAAAAGCAGGAGTTGAAGGGTGTGTTCAAAATCGTGGTTCAAATTAATGGAGTGAAAAGAGGCATCAAAAGCAAAGACTGGAAAATAAGAATGGATTTCTTTTTTGCTTTCTCTTCATAAAAGCAGGAGTCTTGGGAGTTTTTCCCCTGCACCAACGATACAAGGGTAACGGATGCCTAATATTTTTTTTTTAGGCAAAGCAAATTCATTAAAACAAGAAAAACAAGAACATCAAAACAGAAGAAGCAACTAAACCCAAAGCCAACAGGCTTTACCCTATAACACCCGAACCTAGAGCCTCCTCTGAATTGACTACAAGCGACGGACAATCATGACCAAGAACAGAAACAAGACTGCTTGGGATAGAATCCCACACAAACCGGTATGCATGAAACAAAGCCACCCTAGCTAACATATGAGCAGCTTTATTAGCATTCCGAGGAGTCCACTGGAAGGACAAAGAATGGAAATTATTCTTGAAAACAAGACAATCAGCCAACACAATTCCAACTTCTAACAAACTAGAAGAAGATCTATTAATATGGTTAATGGCATCTAAACAATCTGATTCAATGATAACCTTGTCGAGGCACTGATCCTTAAGCCAAGATAGAGCTTCTTTGATGGCAATTGCTTCAGCTAGATAAGCATCCACACAACCCGGAATGTGACCCGAGAAAGCCTTGACAAATCGACCATGATCGTCCCGGAGAACAATCCTAAAACCCGAACTATGATCTCCTAGCGAGACCGAGGCATCAACATTACACTTCAACCATCCCTCATCAGGTTTACTCCAAGATGGACAACGAGAAAGAGTGTTATCAATAAAGGTCAACCGATTAAAAGCAGAGTTAGCCTCCTTCCAACTCTTAAAAAACTCATCAGCAAAGGATATAATAACAGGAGGAGGAGTATCCTTCTGATCCCAACACAACAAGTTACGGTGAAACCAAAGACTCCAACAAATCACCGAAATCCGATGGCCCAAACCAGAGTTCTGACCAATTAACACTGAAAAGATACAGCTCTTAATGTCATCACCATGTAAGGAGATACCTGCAATATTCCACACTCGTCGAGCAAAGGGGCAAGTAAGCAGAACGTGATCCATAGACTCTAGCTGACCACATCTGTTGCACGACGCGTCAAGGGATACACCCCTAGATAACAACCTCTGTTTGCAAGGCACAAAGTCGCGTAATAACCTCCACAGAAAATCCTTAACTTTCGGGGGAAGAGGAGCATTCCAGATAGAGTTCCAGTTACCTTCAATCATATAGGACGGGATAGACGAAAATCTATCAGAAGCAATTCTATACCCTGATTTAACATGATATGAACCATCCCTAGAAAAATGCCAGCAGAATCGATCAGGAGGCAAAGACTGGGAAATAGGGATTTTGAAAACTTGCAGCGCATCATCCGGAGTCAAGATGCCATTGACAAAAGAAAATTCCCATCCCGATCTGTCCCAATTGAAAAGGTCCCTAACGTTCAGATTCTCCATACCAATCAACGGAACAGAACGCACAAAGAAACCCTCGTCTCTATTCAGCCAGGGATCATTAAACACCGAGATTGAGTTACCATCTCCCACCCTCCAACGCGCTCCTGAACCCAGCAATTGTTGAGCTGAGAGAATGCTCCTCCAAACAAAACTAGGGTTCCGACCTTCTACAGCATGAAGAAAGGTACAATCCAGAAAATACCTTGCTTTAAACAACATGCTCGCCAAAGAAGTCGGGTGGAACAAAAACCGCCAACCCTGTTTACAAAGCATCGCAAGATTAAAACAGTACAAATCCCTAAACCCATACCGCCCATCTTCTTCGGAGTGCATAGTCTTTCCCATTTGGCCCAGTGGAGTTTAGATCGATTACCAGAGGAAGACCCCCACCAGTAGGCGTTCATCATATGATGTAAATCGTCACAGATTCCTTGAGGTAGAAGAAAAACACTCATATAGAACGTAGGGAGAGCTTGCGCTATAGTCTTGAGGACAACCTCCTTACCCGGCTTAAAGAGCAAACGGTTCTTCCAACTATGAATACGTTTACTGAGCCGATCCTTCAGAAAAGCAAAAATTTGCTTTTTATTTCGCCCAATTAGCGAAGGAAGACCCAAATACCTCCCATGGTCGATTGGAGACGAAACCCCTAAAATCAACATCGCCTCCTGCCTCACCTCCGCTCTCGTATTAGAGCTAAACAATATCCCCGACTTTTGCAAGTTAATAGCTTGACCCGACGCTTTCTCATACGTGGCAAGAATCCTCTGTATATTACGACACTCCGTCGATGAAGCTTTAAAGAATAAAAAGCTGTCGTCAACAAAAAAGAGATGTGAAACACTTGGCACTCCTCTGCATATGGTGATACCGTGAATATCTCCTCGAGCCTCCGCCGTCCGCAGAAGAGCCGACAACCCTTCCGCACATAAAATAAAGAGATAGGGACTAAGAGGATCTCCCTGTCGAAGCCCACGATGAGGAGTGATAGGACCTACCATTTGGCCATTAAACATAACCGAATACGGAACTGTAGAAACGCACATCATGATCCATTTAACCCACTTCGCATCAAAACCCTGTTTTAGCAGCATGAACTCAAGAAAACCCCAGTCGACTCTGTCATAAGCCTTGCTGATATCCATCTTAAGAGCTACATCACCAATAGAACCCCTCCCTTTATTCTTCAGATAGTGAATGATCTCAAAGGCAGCCATAATATTATCGGATATTAATCTTCCGGGGACAAACGTTGACTGCAAAGGGGAGATAATCTGAGGCAACAGAACCTTGAGTCTATTAGCCAGAACCTTGGCTATAATTTTATAAATAACATTGCAGAGAGCGATAGGCCTTAAATCCTTCATGCAACTAGGTTTATCTTTCTTCGGAATAAGGACAATAGTAGTATTGTTGAGCGAACCAGGAAAGACACCATCCTCCAACCACTTGCAACTCTGAGATAAAATATCAGCTCCTACCATATCCCAACATTTCTGGAAAAAAGCAGGGTTCATACCATCAGGACCGGGCGCTTTGTCGGGGTGCATAGCAAAAATTGCTGATTTAAATTCGTCCATAGTAAAGGGGGCCACCAGAGAAGAATTATCAAATGCCGACACCACCGGTAGAATACAATCAAATTCACTTGTATGCAACTCTGCTAAGGGAGCTGCGAAAAGGCCATTGAAATAATCCAACACAAGAGAGCACATCATACCTATATCCGACACAATATTTCCGCGATCATCCTCTAAGAAATCAATGTGATTAACTCGTTTTCGACGTGAGGCCTGAGCATGAAAGAATCTAGAATTTGCTTCCCCATACTTAAGCTAGAAAATCTTAGACCTTTGTTTCCAGTATATTGCCTCTTGGGCAAGAAGGATCGAGAGCTCTTTTCTAAGCCTCACTACAAACACATCGTCCACATTAGTCTGCCGAGCAACATCAATCCTTTTCTTCAGAAGAGCAATCCGATATTTAAAGTTGTGCTCCTGAGATTTCTGCCACTCAATTAGAGCCCCACTACATGTAGAAATTTTGTCTAGTACACTGACAGTTCTATCCTGCGTCCAAGCACTAGACACAATTAGTTGAATATCCTGCATCCGATATTAGTTGTATATTTTACCGTACTGACGCTACGGCGTAATCTTATCAGTTGTATATAAATATGGATACAATTATCCCATAAACACCAATAACCACCTTTTTATACCAACCATGACCTATAGTTCTATCAAATGAAAAATTATTTACTAGGACTAGAATACCTTAGCCACTTGTTTATGTAGTATCCTTACCTACTTAAGAAATCCCAAATAGTTTAAATATCACTAATGAATATTATACACAACTTCTACAAAAATTGTGCGATTTATTAGTAAAAGGGTTATTTATATCAAACGTTATGACCTTTAAACAATTTATTAAATATATCTCAACCTTTATTTTGAAACATTATAGCTTTTTATAAAAATAGGCATTTGTATCTGACAATAATATTATTAATGATAGAACATATCCGAATGAAATTTAGAGATACCTTAGAAAATTTATGGACATTTGAAGATGTTATCTATTTTTTTAATTTTTGATCATTAAATTATTATAAAAATATTTCTTCATCCTATTACAAATTTTTGTTCAAGATGCATTGAATTATTCTTAGAATTTGTAAAAAGTTTCACGTTAAGATTATAAATATTGATTTTTTATAAAGCAATAAACCAATAAAATCAAATTACGTTATTAATTAGGATACAAATACCTATATTTTTTCATAGATCAAGATATGTGTTATGTAGCACCCCACTTTCGCAAGACTCGAACCCGACATCGATGGTAATATCCGAGTCCGTGCCCGCGAAGGTGGCGTGCTAGGGCACTCAATCATTCACAAGTCGGTGAAAAAAAATATTCTTTTTTTAACACAATGCAATCAATAGAGTTTCAATAGCCAATTGGAGCCCAACTTCATTCATAAACATTTTTAGTTACGTGAAAAAAACCAGTACACAATTCATTAAATTTTCACTCTCCACTTTGGCCCACTACTGAAACAAAGCACTTAGAAACGTAAAATTTGTACACTTCATAATCAGTTACAAACCATTCCACTTTG
>JAOTBA010018125.1:0-10238 GCA_025629845.1 Erythroxylum squamatum
AATGTGGATGGTTTCCAAATGGGAAATTGAGTTGTTTTGTATGAGATTGAATAAGGAGGAATAGAATGAAAAAAAAAATACACCGATTTGGATTGGTTTAGTCTTAGGGTTTCCAACGCGATCAGCTTTCCAAAGTTCACGTTTCGGATGTCGGACTTTCGATTTAAGTTTTGTTTCGCGCATTTTCGCGATCCTTCGCTTTCTTTGTTTCTGAGCCTTTCGTTGTCTTTGGCTCCTTAAGATTTCGCCGATTTTGTTATTCGTTTGCTTTTGGCTTTCGTTTTTCACTTCCAAATTTTGTCTCCGTTTTTCACTTTTTCGGTTGGGGTCTGGTTTTCGGATCGGGTCCCAACACCTGACGTCCGAACACAAACCTTTCTCCTTATGTAAACTTAAAAATGCCATGTATGAACTTGCGAGAAATTCATGCGCAAAAATGCAATCTTATTTCATTTGCAACAAAGGATAAGAGTTTTACAAAGTTTTAGTGGGCATTTCAAACCGCAATTATAGTAACTTCCTAAAATTCCAAAACACAAAAATTACATGAATCGTGGGTTGCTCAAAATGCAACTAAAGCCTTGCTCAACAAGAGTTCTTCAAATACAAAATATTTCAAAAGCGGAAGGATGCCTTGGCTACTGACTACTCGATCTCTTGCTCATCACCTGCTTGTGGGGAGGAAAATGGGGGTGAGCTTAATGCTCGTGGGTAACAATTTTATAATTGGTAACAAGCAAAATCATTTATAAACCATTTTTAGTCCAGAAATTCATGTGTATGCAAATTATGAATGCATCACTCTTATCAACTTTTCATAAACAAATAAACATATCAAATAGTTTGGGTATGTCCAAAAACATGACGCACTACACATTTCTATATGATGGTCTTGTGTAGCCGTAAACTTGAGGGAGTACATGAAGGAGCTCCGTGACACTAGCGGGCAGGCGGGAGAAGCCTATACTTGGTCAACATGCACGTGACGATTCTTGAGGGACTACCATAAACCCACATAACACATATTTCATGAACTTGTAAGCTTGTTGCCCAAATGTCACTTCTTTGAAAACTTGCTTTTCATGTCCTTACTATTTCTTAAAAACCCTTTCCGAAAATATGATTTCATGAACATGTATCTTTTCAAGGAATCATTTTCAAAAGCTTTTCATCAATCATGAACACAATTTATGCAGCAATCATATAGCACCATCTTACAACGTTTAAAAAGCAATAAATGCACATGAATAAGGTAGTTGAAAACAATCATTTCTTGAAAGAATCTTTAACGGCTCATTGCTTAATTATAAAAATGAAACCCACCTTGAATGTTTCCTTGCTTATAACTTGGCTTAAGGATATCTCTCCTCTTATCTTTCTTGATTCCCTTTTCATAGACAAAAACCCAAGTTTAGATTTTCAATTGAAAATCCCTTAAATCACAATCACTAAAATTAATTCTAAAATACCTAAACCCATGCATTTCCTAAGCTTCATGAACTAAAACCCTTCTAAAATCCAAAGCATTAAAATGTTCTTACCTTAAACCTTCACCAAATGAAGAGGTGTTTGGTTCAAAAGAAAGCTCTTATCTTTCTCTATCTTTTTCCTTTCTTGTTCAACCTCAAAATCTCACTGGAAAGCTTAAGAAAAGAAACGCTAGCTTAACTCTCTCCTTTTCTCTCTAACCACCGAAACTCACTTCCTCTTTCTTTCTTATCTTCTTTTTGTGCTCTCTCCCTTCTTTCATTCCTCACTAACGTTTTTGTATTATAAAATGTAAGACAACAATTCCATCTTCCCAATTTGCTCCTTATAAGCTTATGCTTTACTAAACTTAAGTAATCTTCCAAAACTACCATTGAATATTCTTATTACCTTAGCATTTTAATTTCATTAACCCTTGCAATAAAATCCTACTAACCTTGACATAGTAATGAACTCCAAAATTTATCCATCATAACCCCATAATTCATTTTAAATCATGCTTAATAAATAATAAAACAATTTGAGGGCCAACATTTCTCCCCCTCTTAAAAGAATTTCGTCCTCGAAATTCTCACCTGAACCACTGAAGAGTTGTGGATACTTCTCCCTCGTGGCTTCCAAAGGTTCCCACGTGGCCTCTTCAACAGAATGATTTCTCCACAGGACTTTGACTAGTTGAACTGTCTTATTCCTAAGGACTTTCTCTTTAGTGTCCAAAATCTCCACTAAAGTCTCCTCATAACTCAGATCATCTCTCAACTGAACCTCAGTTGTCTGAATGATGTGAGAGGGATCAGATCTATATCTCCTTAACATGGAAACATGAAAGATATCATGAATCTGCGATAATTCCGATGGTAACGCCAACTTATAGGCTAGCGGTCCGATCCTCTCAAGAATTTCATAAGGACCCATATATCTTGGGCTCAACTTGCCCTTCTTGCCAAATCTCATGACTCCTTTCCAAGGAGATGTCTTTAGAAAGACTTTCTCACCGACTTCATACTCCATCTCCTTTCGATGTGCGTCAGTATAGCTCTTCATTCTATCTTGAGCCATTTTAAGTCGCTGCTTAACTAAGTTGACCTTATCCACTATCATCTGAAGTAACTCTGGCCCTAATAGTTTCCTTTCTCCTTCTTCATCCCAGCATATTGGAGTTTTACATCTCCTTCCATACAGTGCTTCATATGGAGTCATCTGAATGCTCGAATGGTACGAATTATTGTAAGCAAATTCGACCAATGGCAAATGCTCATCCCAAGCTCCTTTGCAATCCATTGCACATGTCCTAAGCATTCCCTCAAGGATTCGAATGGTCCTTTCAGATTGACCATCTGTCTAGGGATGAAAAGTCGTGCTAAAATTTAACTTGGTTCCTAGAGCCTCTTGTAAGCTTCCCCAGAATCTCGAAGTAAATCGAGGATCCGTGTCAGAAACTATAGACTCTGGAATCCCACCCAGTCTCACTATCTCATCAATATATTTCTTTGCTAGCACATGCAAGGAATCAGTCTGTTTAATTTTCAGAAATGGGCTGACTTCGCCAAATGATCAACAATTACCCATATGGAATCATGCTTCCTACTAGTCTTAGGCAAACCCATCAGAAAAATCCATGGATACCCGTTGCCACTTCCACTCAGGAATGGACAAGGGCCTTAACTTGCCTGAAGGTGCCTGGTGTCAGCTTTGACTTGTTGACACTCTAGAAACTTACTTGCATACTTTGCTACATCCCACTTCATGCCTTTCCACCATAAATGCTCTCTTAAATCTCTATACATCCTGGTGCTACCTGGGTGCATAGCATAAGGCGCATTGTATGCCTCATCCAGTATCTCATCCTTCACCTCCTTGACATTCGGGATACAAAGTCTATTTCTTACAATCATGAGTCCATCATCTCTCGCTACCACTTTAGACTTCTTGCCATTCTGAATTTCTTCTCGGAGCTTGTTCAATTCTGTATCTTGTGCCTGTAACTCCTTAACCTTCTCCTTGAGTATTGGTCTCACTCTAAAATTGGCAATGATACAATCCGATTCCTCCTGTTTCAAACTTATCCTAAGCTTAGCCATTTCTTCCAATAACGGCAAGTAAATTGTCTGAACATAGGCTATTGAGGATTTCCTGCTCAAAGCATCTGTTACTATATTTGCCTTTCCTGGATGATACTCAATAAACAAATCATAATCCTTAATTAGCTCTAACCATCTTTTCTATCTCAAATTTAGTTCCTTTTGACTCAACAAATATTTAAGCCTTTTATGATCCGTAAAGATCCTTGTCTAAACCCCATACAGATAATATCTCCAAATCTTCAGGGCAAAAATCACTGCTGCCAATCCCAGATCATGGGTCGGGTAATTCAGTTCATAAGGCTTTAGCTGCTGCGAGGCATAAGCTATTGCCCTGCCTCCTTGCATCAACACACAACCCAAACCTTTTTTTGAAGTATCACTGTACACTATATAACCCTCATCTCCCGTGGGCAAAATCAAAACTGAAGCACTTGTCAAACTGTGTTTAAGTACCTCAAAACTCTTCTGGCATTCATCACTCTAGACAAACTTCTGTTTCTTCCTCAGTAACTTGGTCATTGGAGCTGCTATCATGGAGAATCCCTCAACGAATCTCCTACAATAACCTACGAGACCCAGAAAGCTCCTCACCTCTGTCATCGTCTTTGGTGCATGCCAATTCACCACTGCTTCAACCTTCCTCGGATCAACATGTACCCCATCTTTTGAAATCACATGTCCAAGGAATATCACCTCGTGAAGCCAAAATTCACACTTGCTGAACTTAGCATAAAGTTCCTTCTCCCTCATTGTTTGCAACACTATCCTAAGATGTTCCTCATATTTCTCTTCACTCTTGGAACAAACCAGAATGTCATCGATAAATACTATGACAAACTGATCCAAATACTCCCTAAGGGCCTATTCATAAGATCCATAAAAGCAACTGGAGCATTGGTCAATCCAAAAGGCATGACTAAAAACTCATAATGACCATACCGTGTCCTGAAGGTAGACTCCCTGATTCTGAGCTGATGATAACCTGACCTGAGATCAATCTTTGAAAATACCTTTGCTCCCTGCAGCTGGTCAAATAGATCATCTATTCGGGGCAGAGAATACTTATTCTTAATGGTCACCTTGTTGAGTCTTCGATTATCAATACATATCCGCCATGTTCCATCCTTCTTCTTAACAAATAGAACAGGCACTCCCCAGGGTGATGAACTCAGCCGTATATACCCCTTCTCTAACAGTTCCTCTAACTATTTCTTGAGCTCCCTTAGTTCAGCTGGGGCCATCCTATACGGTGGTATAGAAATGGGTGCGGTTCCGAGAATCAAGTTGATGGCAAACTTGATTTCCCTCACCAGTGGCAAACTAGGTAAATCCTCTGGAAACACATCTGGAAACTTCCTCACAATTGTAAGATCCTCTAACTTCCCTTCATTCACCTCAATGTCCACAACATATGCTAAAAAGGCTTTACAATCCTTTTCCATCATCCTGTCAGCTAACAAAGCCGAAACAAGTCTTGGCAATGGTATTCTCCTGTCTCCTCGGAAGGTCACCTTCTCTCCATTTCCTAGATCAAATTCTACCACCTTGAGGCTATAATCCAACTTCGCCTGATACTTCTCCATGGAATCCATTCCCAGTATCACATCTAGACTCTTTACCCTAACGGTAGCAAATCCACTACCAGTTGAGCACCCTTAATAAAAAGCTTACAATCCTTATACACTTGACTTATTATCACCTTCCTCCCTAAGGGAGTACTAACAATCAAGGGACTGGTCATTGGCATCAAATCAACATTATGCAAAATCATGCTTGCAGAAACAAATGAATGCGTGGAGCCAGAATCGATTAACACATATACTGCAGAATTAAATAACTGAATCATACCCGTAACAAATTCAGGTGCAGCTGCAACTTCCTCTCTGGTCATGGCAAATACCCTTGCCTGAGCCTGACCCCTCAGCCTTCCTGGAGGAATAGTTTTTTTTGTAGTTCCAAAACTGCCCACCTCTGTAACTGGCCTGTTTTCCCCTGTTTCTGCTCTCCTGGGGGCTTACAACTGCGACCCCTCTTGTCTTGTTGCTTGGGGACAATCCCGGATCATGTGTCCCTTCTCCCCGCATCGAAAACATGCTCCAAACAACTTAAAACACTCTCCTTTGTGAAGCTTCCCACAACGCTCACATTAAGGGTTAGTGTATCTGCTCCTCCCTGTCTTTCCTGTGCCTCCCTCACTTGAGGCTTGCCCTGACACTGCCTTTGCCTGCTTGTTCTTGGTAAGGCCACTACTTCCCACTTCACTCTGTGTATGGTAACTCCTTGTACCCCTCTCAGGCTTTGGAGCACTCATTCCCTTCTTAGCGGACTGCTCCCTGTTCTTCCTTTTCCTGCTCACTTCATTTCTGATATTCTCCAGCTTCTTAGCCTGGAGTGCAGCATCTACCAATTGCTGACAGTCATAGAAATTGTTGATCAAGACGTTCTCCTTGATCCCCAAATGCAGTCCTCCCTCGAACTTGCGGCACTTATCTTCCTCATTCGCCACAATGTTGGCCGCATATCGGGAAAGTTCAGTGAACTTTAGCTCATATTCACTCACACTCATGTCCCTCTGTGTGAGATTTAGGAATTCTCTAGCCTTCTCTTGGATATACACCCTTAAGAAGTACTTCCTCCTGAAAGCTTCCAAAAAGTCCCTCCATGTTAGCACCGGAGGCATCACCTGACTGTGGGGCACTGATTCCCACCAATAAAAAGCATCACCTTGCAGCAAGCTAATTGCATACTCCAGCTTCTCTTCGTCAGAGCACTTCATCTTAATCAGGACCCTTTCGGTCCTCTTCAACCATGCTTCTGCCTCTTTCGGATTAATAGTCCTATTGAAATCTACAACTCCATACTTGTGAAGCTTATCATATTGCCCACTTCTATCAACTAAAGCTGGCACTGGCACTTGTGACCCTTGGCCTATGGCATAGGTAAAAGCCTGAGCGAAGGCTTGCAAGACCGCAGGTCCATAGTAGGCATAGGAGGAGGTGGTGGTGGCACCTCATGTTGCACACTAGGTGCCTTTGAATCAGGAGCAGGTTGTGTCCCAGCATCTTGCGGGACATAAGATTCATCCGTGCTCCCTTGTCCAGAGCTAGATCGAGTCACAGCTCCTCGAGTTCTCTTTCGAGGTGGCATAATCACTCCTTCAATTTAAAACATTCAAAACCTTTAGTTCATGTTTCATGTAATCATGTAAAACAATTCAAATCACTTAAAACAATTCCAAATCTTGTAAAACAATTCAAAACAATGTAAGTTATTCACTTTAAAACAATGCATGTTCATGTCATGTCTTAACTACCCACTTCATGTCTAGGACACTCTTATACCTAGTTGCAAACTTGGACCTAAACAAACTTAAACCTAAACCTGATCACAAACTTAGATTCTTAAACTTAGTTGCTCTGATACCATAAGTGTTGGACACCCCGCCCTCGTGAGTAACGAGCCCGACGTCCTAAGTGACATCTGAACGCGTATCCCGCAAGGGTGACGTGCCCCCACTAGGACAAACATTAAAACTATACAATGTTCCTATTTTTGAACCGAATTTGGGAAAATCCAAACTTGAATTTCAATTCTACTTATTCAGAAAGTATGAGGCTCTATGTCTTTAGTTTATTTAGAGACAAGGAATATCGCAATTGGAGATCCCATAACAAAGTTATGGCTAATACCATATAGGGTTATTTCAATGTACCCTTATTAGCTAAAAAATTTATTATAGAGGGATAGAAAAACACATTAGGAATCTATCGCTCCAAGAATCACTTCATTTAGAGGTCGGATGATGAAGTTATGGCCAAAAGAATCAAGGATATCCAAATCGTTAATCATATTGCCTCTGTCTTGGGGCAATTAGCATAATTGTCCTTAGAGATAGTAGATTAGGATAATCTTAGGATGCCTTGATAGAAGACTTCGAGATCTACAACTTTTATGCAGATATCGAAGATAGATTCTATCGTCTGAAGGATCAAATATGGAGCAGAAAATAACAAAAAGGCAGACGAAGCAAAAGCAGAGGAATCAAAAAGGCAGACGAAACAAAAAGTAGACGAATGTGGAAAGCAAACGAATGCGGAAGGCAGACGAATACAGAAGGAAAACGAAGCGGAAGGCAGACGAATGTAAGAAGCAAACGAATGCGGACGCAGACAATAGCATGAGGCAGACGAATGCAAGAAGCAGATGAATGCAGACAACAGATGAATGCGGAAGGCAGACAAATGCAAGAAGCAGACGAATGCAAATGCAGACGATAGCATGAGGCAGACAAATGTAAGAAGCAGACGAATGCGGACGCAAACGATAGCATGAGGCAAACGAATGCAAGAAGCAGACGAATGTGGACGCAGACGATAGTAAGAGGCAGACGAAGCAAAGTTAACTTACGACGATGCAACGCATAAGACGAATACGGTCAACTTAAGATGAAGCAAAGTCAACTTAAGATGATGCAACGCTTAAGACGAATACAGTCAAATTAAGACAAAGCAAAGTAAACTTAAGACAAGGCAACGCTTAAGACGAATACGGTTAGCTTAAGACGAAGCAAAGTCAACTTAAGATGATGCAACGCTTAAGACGAATACGGTCAACTTAGGACTTAGCAAAGTCAACTTAAGACGATGCAACGCTTTAGACGAATACGATCAACTTAAGACGAAGCAAAGTCAATTGAAGATGATGCAACGTTTAAGACGAAGCGTCCTTATGGACGATACAACCTTAGAGATGATGCATCTCTACAGACGATGCATCCTTACAGACGATATAGCGTCATCACAGGCGATATGATTTCATCACAAATGATTCAGCATACTCTTAGACTATATGACGTCATTACAGAAGATATGACGTCATCGTAGACGATATCACTTGATACTCCTAAGCAATTCCCTTTCTAAGGACCCTAACTTTTGAACATCTGGGTTGAAAGTTTCCTACTATATACCATTGGAAAGCTAAGAGAAAGACCAACAACTTTCCAGAAGGCACATTTGCCTATTTCTACCCAGATTCATCCAGATCTTTCCCTGGAGTTTGAACACTAACCTTTGCCTTATGCAAACTAAACGATGAAATGTATTAACTTGAAAGAGAATCATGAGCCAAAAGCAAATCTTATTCCATTGACATATAAAGGTAAGAGTTTTTACAAAGCTTTAGAGGGCATTTCAAGCCGCAATTACCTCAAGGTCTCAAAATCCCCGAAATACAAAAATTACATAAATCATGAGTTGCTCAAAATGCAACAAAAGCCTTGCTTTACAGAATTTACTTCAAACAAAAAATATTTCAAAAATGGAGTGATGCCTTGGCTATTGACTACTCGATCTCTTGCTCATCACCTGCTTATGGGGAGGAAAATAGGGGTGAGCTTAAAGCCCGTGGGTAACAATTTTATAACTAGTAACAAGCAAAACCATTTAGAAAGTCATTTTCATGCTGAAATTCATGTTTATGCAAAATGAGTATGCATCATTTATATCAGCTTATTTTGAACATATAGCATATCAAAACGTAATGAGCACATAAGCATAACAAAATGGTCTTAACAAGTCCATAAACGTGACGCACTACACATTTTCACATAATGGTCCTGTGTAGTCGTAAACTTGAGGAAGTCTATTAAGGAACTCCGTGCCACTAGCGAGTAGGCTGGAGAAGCCTATAACTTGGTCAACATTCACGTGACGAATCTTAAGGGACTACCGCAAACCAACATAACACATATTTCATGAACTTGTAAGCTTGTTGCCTAAAATGTCACTTCTTTGAAAACTTGCTTTTCATGTACTTGCTATATCTTGAAAACCCTTTCCGAAAATATGATTTCATGAACATGTATCTTTTCAAAGAAACATTTTCAAAAGCTTTTCATCAGTCATGAACACAATTTATGCAGCAATCATATAGCACCATCTTACAACATTTTAAAAGCAATAAATGCATATGAATAATGTTGGTCCCCATTCCCGAAGCCCAACCAAGGTGTTGGACCTCGTTCCCCGAGCCCAACTATCCGGAGTCAAAAAGCGTGAGCGGGTTTCCTTGTAGGGTTATTTCAACGAACCCTCACTTACTTTGAATCAATATTTTTGAATTCAACACCAAAAGCTATAAATTTTTGTGGAAAGGTATAAAACGTGTTAGGAATCCAATGCTTGAAGAATCACTTACTTTGGAGATTGGCCGAAGAAGTTATGGCCAAAAGAATCCAACACATTTATGTCCTTAATCATATTGTACATGCCTTGGAGCAATTTCCATAACCTTTGCTACAGATGTAGGATTGATTTCATTTTTGACGGTTAGAAAGAGGACTTCGAGATCTAAAACTTTCATGAAAAACTCGAAGCAAGATTCTACCTATAAAAGGGTCAAAATCGTGATTTACTCTAGCTATCCCGTGAATGTCCGTTTAACGGACATCCATGTCCGTTTAACGGACATAGACTGGCTTGAGAGCCATTTTTCACCCGAGAAGGTCCATTTAACGGACATTAGCGAGGCAGGGGGTCCTTTTTCACCCGATAAGGTCTGTTAAATGGACCTTAAGTCTATCTAACGGACATAGGGGTTCCCCAAACCCCTCCAAAGCCTCTCTAATGCTTCCTACATCCAATCTAACATCATATTCACTCATAA